>JAXGGA010009614.1:0-50656 GCA_038373865.1 Uloborus plumipes
AAGTTGATTATCCCCCTGTGCTTTTGTGGCTTTCACAGTGCTATTTACATGGCGGCCAACTTATTTGTCCCTTTTCTTTCTCAAGTTTCTGCTATTCATAATAAAATTTTCTATTATTTTCATTAAAAAGTCTTGAATGTATATTTTTTGTGAGAAAGCTGGGTCACTAAAACATTCTAGATATTGGGCAGTCAGTTCACTGGAAAAATATGTGCGAGATACTTATATACCTTTAAAACTCTCCAAAAGCTTTCCGAAGCAAATTAATACTGCTATTTTCGTTAGATAAAATTTTTATCAATTTTCAAATGTTTCCTAAAAGTATTACAGTGAAGTTGAAGAGGTATGGATCAGTTAAACAGTTAAATCAATTGGGAAATTATATTAATTTCGCGGAATAGCGTCCATAACACCGCCGTCTTTAAACAGGATTGTTTTTGTTCATTGATTTATATCAGGGTGTAAAAAAACCAATGATTTTTTTAAAAAAACAAAAAAAATCGGATTTTTTTTATTTAAATCAGATTTTTTTGATTTAAAAAAAAAAAAAAATTAGAAACTTCAGTTATTAATTAATTTTTATTTATGAACAACTTACCTTTAAGTTTTTAAAAATACAAAAACACCTTTGAAGTAGAACTTCAACCAGTAAGAAAATCAGAAAAAAGTGTTAGGAGCCAATCTGTAAATAATCCTGTCTACTAGCTAGTATAAAAATCAAATGGGGCAGGAAGCTCAACCCAATCCTCACTTCATTCAGCCTCCTCCCCTCTTTATTTTGCTTTTGTTTTGTAAAGCTGGAATATGTTCCATTTCAGCCACTAATAAAGACTGCCCCCCCCCCCCCACTTGCTAATGCAAGGCATAGAAAATTCATCTTCTTTTTGGTTGTTTTTGTTTTTTCTTTTCACTGAAAGTATATCACACACATTCTATCATGTCCCTCCCCCCTCAATTCACTCTTTGCAACACCTGCCCTGCACCTGCATGTATTTTCTTCATTTCACATATTAGACAACAAATAGCACTATTTGTGCATACATATTATTCGGACTGCAACCTTCCAGCATCTGTGGAGGGGGGATGAGTAGGATTACTTTTCCATTTATTAGATGGAAATCAAAGCTCTAAAAGAAAATGGTAAAAATAATGAAATTGGGATTGTCCAAGAGAATTTTTTAAGGATTAAAATAAAAAGTGATTTAAATCGATGATTTTTTAAAAAAAATCAATTGATTTAAATCATTGATACCCTGATTTATGTATTACTAAAACTGTCAACAGTACTATAAGTAGACGCGCAATGTTTTTCAAAATTTTTGCAAAGGCTTGGATTTTACAGATGTGCTGTTGAAACCTAAAGTTTCATGAATCTAACTAAATCCAAATAAATAAATACAAAATTTAAACAAATTTTTTAACTCTAATTTTGTTTCAGATGTGTTCCAAAGAATCTTCAGAGATGCGGATGACGACACATTGAAAATCCATGTTTCAGAATGGCTTGTCCAAGCCAAATTTAGAAAGGAACGAAGGTAAGCAAGTTACTGCGCAGTGCTCATAACCTTTTAAAACTGACATGAGTAATTAAGATTTATTTTTAAAAATTGTTGTTTAAATTGGTATTCTAAGGTTTAGTCCAGGCTAGTGTCCATTGAAATGTCATCGAACCTAAAATTTTTACATATATGACATTTTTTGGCGGTTTCTATATGAATTTGACCTGCTGATTCCGAATCCGTTGAGTGCCAGACGCTAAACCTTGAGCATTTTTGTCAAAATGGCGAAATCCAATATGGCTGCTGTAAAAGGTGTGAACAAATTAATGGAAACGTAAGTGCAATGAAACATTTTATACACTCAAAAATGATTGTACTCTTTAGTCAAAATATAATTCTATCGAAAATTCATATTTATGAAAAGTATACGAAGAAAAAAATTATCAAAATGGTAAAATTCAAGATGTCAGCCTGAAACGTTGTAAGGTTTGTTTTCAGGTATTAATCATTTTTTAAACTGTAATTTACATGAAAGTAGAATGTTTTAACAAAGATAAATGTTTAAAATGATATGCAGGGAGCATAAAAATGTGATTTAGCCTAAAAATAACACTAAAAATATTTAGAAACATTCCAAACTTAAGTTTCGGGATTTTGTCGGTTTAAATCAATTTCCTGCAAGAAACAAGTTTCTTTTGCGAAAAAGTTTCCCATTTTGATACAAGTTGCATGAATGCGAACTTCTCACCGGTGTGAAACATATTTTTAACTACCAGTTGGAAGGTATATCCAACGTGTTTGTTTAGTGTTTCGTCTTCAGCTGGATTATAGATTGTTCAGATTGACATCACCCAAGTAAGGGTATGTGCAATCTCTCGATATTGTAGTTTTGGATGAATTTCAAACAAATTAGCGGCTCAGCTATTTGCTTGAAATTTCTGCCTTAGCTGCAGCCATATTTGTTAAACTGCTCCAGGAGCTTTCCTGGTAAGCCAGAAAGGTGCCGAACTGCTACCATCATCCTATCCCTTGTTTTTTGCAAGTTTCCGATTTATTGCCGTAAAGTGACTGACTTTTGTTTGGAAGCGTTATAAATTCTTTAGCTAGGTTTCTGACTTTAGCAGGAAACTTTCCTGATTTCTTCCAGGTATGTTACTGGCAGAAATTAAGCCTATAACTGCCCATTATTTTTCAGGAGTGTTTCGCTTTGTTTTTAGTGAAACTGTGAAGAGAGAAATTGGCTTAAAACATATCAGACAGATAAAAAACATATTTTCCGGTAATAAGAGAATCGTATGAGAAACACCACTACAAAAAATTATTTTTTCCTAATAAAAAAGCGAGAACATTCTTAGGGCTAATGAGAAATATTCGATAGATGTTTTGTGATAACTTTAGAAGCGTCTGCGAATCAACCGAACAAAACATTGTTACTAAACTAAAAGGGAGAAAAGTCTTGAGACTTATCTGGAAGATTCATTAAATATTTTGCAGTAATTTCAAAAATACCTGTGAGACAGCAGAACAAAAAATTGTTACTACTTAACTAAAAAAATTTGCAAAGTTTTCTATTTTGATGCTTTATTTTAACAGAAAGCCTTTTTTCATTTTACTACTTCTAATGACAGTACAAATCACTATATCTACCATCTCTACAAAAATGTGTTTAGTTTTTTTTTTCCTTTCTTGATATGATATAGACTTAAACGTAAAGTATTGATAGGGCTTTAAATGCAGAGGACTCGGGTAAAATTGGCAAGACACAGATGCATGCATGTGACAAAACGTGTCCTCAAGGATGCCACAAAACATTAAAAAGGTTAAAACAATGCTTACGTTCACCGCAAAGACTAAAATCTACTTCAAATCATACGCCAGACACAAGAATGGTATATGGTTTAATGGAGTCATCAAGGGAAAGCTTCCTTGCAGAAATTATTTAGTCATGAACTGACTCCTCTTCCTACTGCTTTATTTGATGATGAGTGAAATATGAGGTTCAAATAAATCTGCACAAGAGTCAAAACTAAAGACAGTTTTCAGGGTAGGCGGTAAGAGTATTCCAGAAATTATCATTCTTGGTGAATGTGCAACATTGTGGGTAGTACCTATACTCGCAAAGCTACCTCCTTGAGTAATTGTATTGATGGTGCAGAAAACCTTATTAAGCACGAAAAACAAACCATTCTTGCGGTGCACAATCTGTTTAAGAGATACGATAAATTTAGTACTACGTCACAACGTCTAGCCACACAAGAGAAAATGTCTATTGTGTTTTTGAACTTAATGAAAAATCACCACTTTCTAAAAGATCTATCTTACTGAAAATAGTACCAAATAAGACGCAAGTAATTAAGTTTGTTGTGAGCCGACTGTGTTCGATCCCCAGGTCAATGTGTAATTGTTACTGGTACCGATTCTTTTCCGATTAGATTGGTGTTGGAATTCAACAAGCTTTTGTTTCTCATTAAGAAGCTGATGTGATTGTAACTCACTATTTAGCTAAAGTCAGTAGTATTCCAAAAGAATTTAGAAACCTTCCAAATTAAAGTAAGTCACTTTACGGCAAGAAATTGTAAACTTCCCAAAAACTCTTAGATAGGCTGATGGTAACAGTTCAGCACTTTTCTGGCTTACAAGGAAAGCTCCTGGAGCAGTTTAACAAATATGGCCAGTGCTAAGGCAAAAATTGCAAGCAAATAGCTAAGCCGATTATTTGTTTTGCAATTCATCCAAAACTACAATATCGAGAGATTGTACATACCCTTACTTGGGTGAAGTCAATCTGGACAATCCATTATCGAGCTGAAGGTAAAACACTAAACAAACAGGTTGGATATACCTTCCAACTGGTAGCTAAAATTATCTTTCACACCAATGAGAAGTTCGCATTCATGCAACTTGTATCAATATGGGAAACTTTTTCGCAAAAGAAACTTGTTTCTTGCAGGAACCGGCAAAATCCCGAAACTTAAGTTTGGAATGTTTCTAAATATTTTTAGTGTTATTTTTTGGCTAAATCACATTTTTTATGCTCCCTGCATATCATTTTAAACATTTATCTTTGTTAAAACATTCTATTTTCATGTAAATTACGGTTTAAAAAATGATTAATACCTGAAAACGAACCTTACAACTTTTTTAGGCTGATATCTTGAATTTTACATTTTGATAATTTTTTTATTCGTATACTTTTCATAAATATAAATTTTCAATAGAATTACATTTTGACTAAAGAGTACAATCATTTTTAAGTGCATAAATGTTTTATTGCACACACGATTCCATTAATTTGCTTCATACCTTTTACAGCAGCCATATTGGATTTCGCCATTTTGACAAAAATGCTCAAGATTTAGCGTCTGGCACTCAACGGATTCGGAATCAGAAGGTCAAATTCATATAGAAACTGCCAAAAAATGTCATATATGTAAAAATTTTAGGTATATGGCCTTCTAGCCTGGACTAGTTGCCTAAATATTATAGACATATCTGGATTAACAAACATGGTGGTGTGTATAATTTTTATGTATTGCAAAGCACTATGTTCTATAAAATTTTCTATCAATTTTGGGTTGTTTTGGTTACAGGCATGTTCAGGGTGTCAATGATTTAAATCAATTGATTTAAATCAATTGATTTTTAAAAAAAATCATTGATTTAAATCACTTTTTATTTTAATCCTTAAAAAATTCTCTTGGACAATCCCAATTTCATTATTTTTACCATTTTCTTTTAGAGCTTTGATTTCCATCTAATAAATGGAAAAGTAATCCTACTCATCCCCCCTCCACAGATGCTGGAAGGTTGTAGTCCAAATAATATGTATGCACAAATAGTGCTATTTGTTGTCTAATATGTGAAATAAAGAAAATACATGCAGCTGCAGGACAGGTGTTGCAAATTGAATTGGGGGGGGGGGGGAGGGTATGATATGATGTGTGTGATATACTTTCAGTGAAAGAAAAACAAAAGCAACCAAACAGAAGATGAATTTTCTTTGCCTTGCATAAGCAACTTGAGGGGAGGGTGGGGGGCAGTCTTTATCAGTGAATGAAATGGAATCTATTCCAGCTTTATAAAACAAAAGCAAAATAAAGAGGGGGGGGGGGAGCTGAATGAAGTGAGGATTGGGTTGAGCTTCCTGCCCCATTTGATTTTTATCCGCACTAGTAAACAGGATTATTTTCAGATTGGCTCCTAACACTTTTTTCTGGGTTTCTTACTGGTGAAGCTTTACTTCAAAGGTGTTTTTGTATTTTTAAAAACTTAAAGGTAAGTTGTTCATAAATAAAAATTAATTAATAACTGAAGTTTCTAATTTTTTTTTAAAAAATCAAAAAAATCCGATTTAAATAAAAAAAAATGATTTAAATCAAAAAAATCCGATTTTTTTTTTTATTTTTAAAAAAAAATCATTGATTTTTTTACACCCTAGGCATGTTATATACATTACAAGGCAAGGCCTTAATTTTTGCTCTCAGAACCATGTTATTTATTGTTGTATAATATTCTTGTACTGCTATGAAAATTGAAGTTTTTGCAAGTGGTGTAGGTGGCTGAGCTGGTTTTAAATAATCAGAGCAACCTTTTGTTTACTTGTTAAATCAATTTAATTTTTTTCATCAATTTTATCTCATAGTAAAACAAGATAAGCAAAACATTCTAATATTTAAACTTTTTCTTTTAGTTTAAATTTTAAGTTGTGCTTCACAGGTACATATTACATATATATTGTCAATCTTGTACAAAATTCAGTTCCTTATTTTTTTTCCTTCAAATAGTTACATTTTCTAAGAATCTGTGTGTGTGGTTTTGATATGTGTATGATTGCAAATTTTTGAACTCAGAATGTTTTATTATCTACTTTCAGGGAGGTAAGAGCCAACAAGAGTGTGCTCTCCACTGAGGGTAATGAACAAAATGATGATGGTGCAGGAAGTTACACCTTGCAAGTGTTGTAATAGGGCGATGTTTTTTTTTTTGTAAAATGTTGTTGTAAATAAATTGTATAATCTAATAAAATTTTGTAAATAAACTGTGTAAATATATGTAGTTACAATAAAAAGTCTGGAATTATAATTTTGTTTCAACTCTTTTCACTTTTGGTACACATTCAATTTATGATTAAGTGAGTTTTTAATCATTTGATGTGGTTTTAGTTTATATGCCTGCAACGTTGAAAGCTGATCTGAAATAGCTGAATAAAAATTGCATAACTGAAAACTTGTCATACTAGACAATTGAAAGGATCAACTCAGAGTTCAGTTTTTGGGTTGATAATTTCGGCTATAGAAATGTGGGGTTTATAGTGAATAAAGGAACATAATGGATAAACACCTTACCTACATACTGGTTTTGTAGTCGTAGAAATACGAATACTATTGCATGCAGGATTGAAGGAAAAAAAACTGAAAAGAAATCAAACAGCATACTACAATAAATCTACTTCTATTTCAAAAAATCTTTATGAATTTCCGATTCTGTGTGGGTATTAGCAGTTTAATATTTCTCCATAATACTAACTAGGCAATCTATAACTCAAGAAACCAATTTTAAAATAAATAAAATATTACATCACATTTTTAACTGTGTAACTTATTTCTGTTAAGCAAAAAAAAAAAAAATATGTTGCTTGCCAATATATAAGAAGTCTATGAATTTTAAGATGTTTAGTTAATCCAAAATCAATGAAGTAATTCTCATTATACACAATTAAATTGCAAATTGTACGAAAAAATTACTTTATATGACTCTCCATGTCAGCTTTAGAAACGTTCTTAAGCTAAAAAAAATAATAATTCATCTTGAAGAATAAAAGGAATAGTTAAAGAATGGAATTTACTTCCTGAATTTGAAGCGAAAATAACAAAGAAACAATAATAAAAAAAAAAAAAAAAAAAAACCTGCAAACGTACTGATTTTGCACTGCATAACAATACGTGTGCAGGGTGACAAAAGCTGCATACAGACTAATTTTACACTGTCATATCAGTGTATCCTGCCATTGTAATGTCAAGATAATGTGTATGCAGGATTACAATAGCAACCACTTCTTGCATGCAGATTGATTTCACACTGCTATGGCAGCAATTTGATGCTTCAAAGGCAGAGCCCACCCTGACATTCGACTGACATAAGGCTGCATACAACTTGAAAGTCAACATTGGGGCAAGTCGCTGACAGCTCTTAGAGAGTAACATAACATTATTCAGGCAGCATTTAGGCAAGGTGATATTTGCCGACGCGTTAACCTTTATGCAATCCTGAGGCAAGATCTGATGATGATTGGTGAACGGAAAATTCGTTGAACGGGGGGGGGGGACTTTTTGAAAGACAGAAAAAGCGATCCCTCTCCTCAGCAATTTTTTGACCAAGACGCAAAGTAAGGATAAACTTTGATGATGTAATAGCGGGAAGAGGGGCTGGGGCGCGCTCCTGGAAAATTTTAAAATGGAAATATCAGGAAACGGTGTTTTGAAGCGACATTCAGTGATGTTAGGGGATGCTTAAATTTTTTGAAACATTGATGTTCGCATTTTCGGATTTCATGCGACAGCAACCACTCAGAATGTAAAGAGTATAGGGCAGTAGCAGTTGTGGATTTGACAATAATTTTGACCCGTTCTTTTTTCAGTTTTGGCTTGTTTTGTTTGTATTTCATACTGATGTTTCATATTCAACGCACGAATCATTTTAAAAAAGTATTATTTACTAAACTCTCCGTATTTTTCACCACTGAGTAGAATAACAACAAACTGTCTGCTAATATGCTTGTTTTGATAGGATTTGATTGTTCTTAATGCATTAAATATTCATAAACTGTGGAGCTATCGATCCTTCTTTTTCTTTTTCTGTATTTGTACGGCAAGTTGGACGCGCATCAGTTTAATATTTATTTTTACTTAATAGATTCGGATCCTAATTGTTAATGATCTTGATTTTAATCAATGTCTCTTCTTTTTGCTTCGTTTTGAAGGCTTTCACAATACTCGGAATACATTATGCACTCAAAAAAAAGGCTAAAAAAACAACTGCGCACTCGCAATACAATGCTACACATACGGTAAACATGGAGTTGCTTGCCCACCAGCAACGGTGGCCCAGGCTCCTTTGCTATGCAAAAAGCACGTGGCTGCTACTGCCCTCATCCAATTATCGCTTTTAAAACAACATTTTTGAAGATTTTCGGTGAGATCAGAGACAAGGGGTCCCTTGTCCGAAATATTTTTGCAATTGAAGCCCCAAACACTTTTATAGACCATATATAGTAACATTAAAGGCTCAGTAATTTTTAGCTATAGAAGCTCGAAAACAGCAGTTTTAAACAATTTTCGAGATTATTAGAAGCAAAAGCACATGCAGCTGCTGGTTTTAGAAACGGGGGTGATAGCGGCGGGTCTAGGAAATTCACAACTGGAAAATTTTTGAAATTGTAGTTTTGAAAACGCAGTTTTAAACTTTTCGGGGATATTAGAGAGAAGAAAGGTACGATAGGCTTCGAGACAATTTTTAGAAATTGAAGTCTTATAAACGTAATTATAGTTCACGCTTATAGTAAAGGATGAGGCTCAGAGACTGCCCCTAGTTGATTTTTTTTAAAAATAGATCCATATACCCTTGTACGAATCTTTAACACTTGAGCGTAAGATCATATTTGGTTACGTTAATGGGCACTGCATTTAGTTCAAACTTGAAGTTCTAAAAACGCAATTTTGAACGAATTTCAATGTTTTTAGGTGTTTGGAGGACTTTCCTTCTCGAAAAAATCGAGAATCTGAAGTTTATGCAATGAAATCTGACATGCTCGTAATGATTAGGGTGTGGAACAGAGCTTTGGAGGAGTAACATTTTAAAAACTTTCTTATTATCAGAAGAACTAGGAAAAAAAGAAGAAAAAAAGGAAACAGCTAGGTGGGGGGGGGGGGGGCACAATTAGTTAACCAATAATCTGCAGCTGTTACTTTCCCCCAACATTTTTTTTCTCATTTAAATCACTTCCAAGACTGTGTGTATGTGTGTTTTTCTTCTTTTCAGTAATAAAAAATATTAAAAAAAACAAAAACAGCAGCTCAGTATTCTGGGTGGGGCACGGGTCCTATGGGGTCAGGCGTTAAAGAAGGGACAAGCGTTGATTGCAGTAAAACATTGAAAACATTTTTTAAAAAAAGAGCAATCTACTCAAACATTATGGTGAAGCATACATTTTCTTTGTTTTGTTTCTTCAAGTAGGAGATTTAAAGCCTAAAGGTACGGGCTTGGAGAGATATAAGGTAAAACGTCACTCAGAGGAAATTCTGGAAGAATCGATTATGGAATCTTTCGTGCAGTACAATCTATCAAGTGAAAGAAGAATCAGTAATTTACGTTCTGAATTGAAGGAACGGAAAAAACACTTTCGATGCTTATAATGGTAGTAGTAAAAATGAGTCAAGTTTGACTGATATAAAAATTAAAAGTGAATCAAAGGAATAATTTTCGCTTTTTTTTTTTTTTTTGAAGTCTTAAAAATGTTCAGTTAGTTAAGAATAAAAATATTTAAACAAGAAGCAAGAAAAAAATCAATTTGTGTTTGCTATTAATGACCTCATTCGTTGATGCATCAATAATTTATTTTTATGCCCATGTGGCGAAAGAGCACACACATGCAACTGCCTATACACACAAGTATGCAACACAGACACACACCTATCGCAATTCGTCGTAGTGAAAAATACAACTTGTATTCGGATGTTAAAATTCAATTTTTATTGTTTTTTTTTTTTTTTTTTTTTTTTCAATAATTCTACTAAGTATAGACCCAGTAGCGTACATAGACTTAAGTGAGTCCCCCCACCCCTATTAAACATTTTTAAAAAAATTTCCCGTGTACCTCTTACTGCTATTTTTCTGGATTGTGTTCCGCGAGGTTGCTATATATGCCACTGTATACACCCTTTGTGCCCTCTTCCTCCCGCAGGAAAAATTGAAATGATATGGAAAGTAAAATTTATCTTGAAAATTTATGAGTTCACTTGAAAATGATCTGCTTGTACGAAAAAGCGGGAGGTGGATATTTCATTCTCATTTTATGAGAAAATGCTACGTCCAGCTACGTCGTTTTTCTTTAAAGTACACTTGGTACAATCTTGGAATTCCATCCAGAAAATTGAGAATTTCCTCATATTAAAATTTAAGATTGTGCCTTTTTTGGTTACGTGGCAAAACAATAGTTCAAGCCATCCAATTTGTTTTTTAACTTGGCACTGTCGGTCGTTCCCGCTTAATTGGGTAACTGATAAACGAATACCCCGCTTATACAAATAAAATATCTAGGAACCGAATATGTCCCTTGCCATATCCGCTATGATAACGACCCCCGCTTAATCGAATACTTCTGGGAGCCGACAGTATTCGTTTAAGCGGGACCGACAGTATTTTTATGTATTTTTGTTTAATTTTTAAAGAGATTTGACTATCACATGCTATTTGCTAGCATTTCTTAAAATTTCCGATGAGATGTTTTTGAATACAGCACTGAAAACAAATGACAGCTATGTAATAGAACATTCAGCATAAAGTTATATTCATAAAATATTTAATTGAGTACGAATGGGTGTGCAAGAGTAATAGTAAAAACTCTATTTACAATACATCAAAATAAAAATTATGCCATCATACATGGAAAAAAAATTTAGTAATTAAAATGGAAGGTGAAAATTGAACTTTTTATTGAGCAACGAATGAATTTAAATCTATCAAAAATTTCTTCTGCCTAAAAGCAACTAACAAAACATGGCATTCACTTTCTATCATAGGTTGATTTTTCATAATGTAACAATACATGAAATCTTGTACAATAAAATTAATTTTTTTCATAAATTAGTTATTGTGTACATATTTATTTATTTCTATTAAAGAATATACAAAACAATATGCAATCTTTCCTGTGTAGAGACAAACACTGACAGTGAAAAAGAAAGCCCAAATCAACTGAGGTTAAGTTATTAGCTTTAGTAAGTAGTAAAAGAATAAACGTCCAAGCTCATACAAATACAAAAAAAAAAAAAGGAAGATCGATAGATCCACGGCTTATGAATATTTAATACGTTACGAACAATCAGATCCTATCAAAACAAGTATTAGCGGACAGTTTATTGTTATTCCACTCAGTGGTTAAAAACACGGAGGGTTTAGAAAATAATACTTTTTTAAAATGATTGATGCGTTGAAAATGAAACATTGATACGAAATACATCGGAATCGGAAGACTCTTCATCGAAGCATTTGCCAAAATTAAATGAATGAAATAGATTATTTAAATATTAACTTTTGTCACGTGTGAAGAGCAGAAATATTCCAAAAAATGTAATTTCTAACGCTCTTTTACAGCCAAGTTCAGTTTCTGAAATGATAGCGTCGTCTGCTGAATATAATTGACCGAGCGACAGCCAGCAGCGTTCGGAACTCGTTGCTCGACTGCGCTCACCAGAGAAATGCCGATGACGTCATAAACCTTAACTGATGAACCGCGCGGTGCCACCGGTGAGGTGTTTCTGAACAACCCTTTAACCTCCTTGTTGGCAACCGTGACTGATGTTGTTGTCGCATGGTAATGGTGGAAAAATTTTAGGAAGCGTTGTGTCTAATCCTGAAGTGCAATCATGGTAAGTTTGATCTGAATTGATCTGAAATCTATAGCTATATGACGCTCGTTTAAAGCTTAATATTCGTAGATTTTGTCATAATTCACTGGATATTTTTGTTATTTTCGTGTTTGTTTTGTGTCACAAAGAGTAGATTGATAGTTATTTTTTCGGTGTTGTTCATAGTTCGATGCAACATAATTTGTGCTTTATGTGACAATTATTTTAAAGATATATTTCATTCCGATTATTTTTAACATTTCTTTTTGTTTTGTCTTAAAAGGGGGAAAGCACTGTCACCTTGAGAACGAAAAAATTCATGTCAAATCGGCTGCTATGTAGAAAACAAATGGTAT
This sequence comes from Uloborus plumipes, assembly GCA_038373865.1. Taxonomy (NCBI): domain Eukaryota; kingdom Metazoa; phylum Arthropoda; class Arachnida; order Araneae; family Uloboridae; genus Uloborus; species Uloborus plumipes. The sequence continues at coordinate 12,481 of JAXGGA010009614.1, forward strand.
GTCCAAGTTCTATTTTCATCTGTTGCCTTTAAAGTTATGAATTTTTGTTTTATGCTATGTCTTTCACTTTTCTTCTCAAGCTTAAATTAGTGTTTGTATTTATTATCATTATAAGCTAGAGTCAGTTTCAATATCAATACCAATCTGTTTTGCTGCTCAGGTGTCTAAAATCAGACATGTGACTCTTCAGAATTTTTTGAAATTACAAACTACTGAATGCAGAACAAAAAGAATGGGCATCACACGTTAAATTTAACATCAACCAATTCATTTCATGCATCCCATTAGAATGGTTGGCTATATTAAACCAACAGCCCATGTTTGAACTTGCAGGTTCAAACAATGTATATGTATCAAAATGTATCAAATTTATCATATAATGTATCAAACGTTTTGTATTTGCTCACACAGCGACATATTTTCAGTATTTTTTATTCTATTTGGGTACTATTTGTCTGTAAAATATTATAACCTTTAACAGGGGGGTGTGGTCTCAAATATTCATTCCTTCATCCAAATAAGTTGCTCTTCCCAATAGCTTCTCAGCTATTGGGAAGAGCTCAGCTCCTGTTCTAGGAATCCATATCCATAGGTGCAGGTGCCAAATCAGGGACACAATTGGTCAAATTTAAAGGACTTGGAAAATGAACAATTTAAAGCAAAGAATAAAACAAAACAAGTAAAACAAAAAGCATTAGAAGAAGTAATTTTTTTTAAAAAGAAGAAAATGTTTCTTCAAAAGGACATAATGGAGCCAAATGCAAAGCTAATCAGTTGGCTGATGAGGCTGAAAAAACTAAGGACATTAACTTGTTTATGCAATCACATGAACTAAGAAAAACATTTAGGGACAAAGAAATTGAAATAAGTTCTTTGGATGTAAAATTAGCAGAGAAAAGTTTGGAATTAAAAGATATGTAATGTGATTTTCAGTTTCAGATTTTTCTTTCTGTTTTGTTATTGAAACTTTTAGGTTTTTTTTTTTTTTTTTTTTTTTTGTTATATTTTTAATCTATCTTTTATGTTCTGTACTGTGCATTATCCTCTAATTGAATTTGGAAATGTTGAAAATGTATAGGCCAATTTATTAATTATTTTGAGGTCCTTATTTTTGGATTTTTTAGTCCTTGAAAGTCCTTAAAAGTCTTTGAATTTTTTTTAAAGAAGTGTGTACGAACCCTGCTACCCTGATCCAAAAGGTTAAGAGAATTATGCATGACAGTTAAAATCTTGGTTAGTCTGCTTTTCGTACATTGCATGCCTTTTAAAGCAACTGTGTCTTTATTACTGGATGTGTTTCGTGTGATAAACGTTAATTGTTGCTGAATAAAGATTTCACGCTGGCATTTATCCTGTTGGTTGGGAGAGTCACCCGTATGGGACATGTACAGCAGTTCTGGTTCAGCCTCTACTAGTCTGTCATGCTCATCATTGTTCAGAGCACTTTGTCCTGCGCAGACATATTTTGCGAGTGATATACCACCCAACAGGTTTATGCCCGAAGTATTTACTGCAACTGTGTCCTTATCACTGAATGTTTTCTCATGTGATAAACCTCAACCGTTGCTAAACTAAACCTCGTGCTGGCGTTTCTTCCGATCTCGTTGATCGGGAGAGTCACTTGCATGAAACAAGTGCAATATTTCTGACCCACAACTCGGATAGTCATAATTATCAAAGTGCTGGAAGTTGATGGATGTGGGAAGTTTTGCTCGGTATTGCCCATTGTGAATTTTGCACTCATTTTGCCAACCACCCTCAGTATCCCAGTGGCAGAAAGTCTAATAGCCGTCTCCGACAAGCTTCGAGAATTCCATTATCTGTTTGCAAATTTTAATGTACTAGCATACAATTAAACAAGTATAATTTAATTATAATTTGTAGCACTTTGTCTACTGTGTGGCCTTCTTTTTTATTTTTTTTTACTTGTGCTGTCATAAATGAAGTGTGTAACATGCAGCCTTTATGAGATCCATTTGCATCCTGTGATAGAAAAAAAAAAGAGGGTGTGGGAGCTGGAAATCTGTTAAAAGATTCTGAAAAGAAAGACTTCTAAAAATTCCTCTTACGTGTTTCACCAGAAAGAAAACAAGATTGGTACAAAAGTATAAAAAGTTAATGGGTGTGAGGGCCTTACACCCATCAGTAAAAATTGTGGGGAGGGGGGTGGCACCATAGATTTGCATCCTTATCAATCACTGATCTAGGTTATGAAACTCATTGCTACCAAAGGTGCAAGACCTTCCGTCTCGAGAAAGAATCTCCTAGACGGAAAAAAATAGATCTCATTCCTTCAGTTTTTACTTATAAAGAGATGAGAAAACGTTATATTAAATCAGATTTCTGCCACTGGGCTCGGTATGTTGTTTTTTTAATGCAACTGTGTCCTTATCACTGAATGCCTTTCATGTGATAAACCTAAACTGTTGCTAAAGGAAGGCCCCATGCTGGCGTTTCTCTTGGCCTTTTTGGTTGGGAGAGTCACTTGTATGGTACATGTTTCTGTTTGAAGTGCTTTCCCCTTTATTGTTTAATTTCACAATATTTTTGAGAAGTTCATTATAGATTTCACTTTCTGGCACAACCACACAGATTTCCATTAAAATTTTTGAATTTAATAAAAATTTAAAATAAATTTAATTTATTTTTCTCTTACAAAAGCATATTGGTAAGTCCGATTCCTGTTTCAAAGTAATTGTATCAAAAGCATAAAAATGGCATATAAAAGAATTTATTAAAATTGTATTTAAAGGCCAGAGAGAACATTATTTGTAAGAAAATGGGATTGCTTCTGATATAGCAGCTATTTAAAATTCTTTGGTGTGATGTTAAGCCCTTCTTTTGGCAGGAAATGTTCTGGAAATTTTTTTGTATGCTTACAGGGGTGGTGTTAGTTATGTACATGACTTGAATGTATTTTTTCGTCTGTTAATAGTGGAAGTTCGGTATTGTCCTTTCCTCCAGATTTATGGTGGATATGCCAGTTATTATTAATAACATTATTCATATAAACCTGATGGTGGAGTTTTGATGAGATATAGCAAGACTGTTCGTCTTAACTCGAGCTCAATAAGTGGCCTTTTTCGAACGCACGGCCCTTTTACTACCTATCCTTTCGGTAGGTAATGCATTCGTGCAATTGAAGGGATGACACTGCAGTTCGGCTGATTTGACGTGCCGAAAGTCTTGGGTCTTTCCCTCCCATCTGAAAAATGACATCTCGTTAAATAAATAAAAGTAACCTGTAATTTGCTTGCTTTGTGATGTGGAAGCATTTGTATCTTAATTCCTTGTAAGCAAAAAACCCAGATAATATAGACGAACTCGCGAACGCCGTTCGCAGAAAACTTTCGAAGTTTGCAGAAAATTTTTGCATTTTGTTAAAAAAGTTATAAATTTAGGAAGTTTTCTATCTGAAATATGTCTTGATTTTGTTCATTGTGGGGCAGTAGCTTGTTACATACGAAACTGAAGCATTCATTAATCATGACGGATTGACAACCAACCTCATGGTAGAACCTGCACTTCGTACTGCTTGATATTTTTGTTGTTGGTAGCACTTTAGGATTCAGAAGCCCCCCTTTTTTTTGCAGAAAATTTTAAAGAAATTATTTAAGTTTGCAGACAGTTTTAGATTTTATCTAAGTCTGCTTGTAAGAGCGAATGTTTGGAAACAGTTTCGTGTGGGCTCGGTTCGTTGTGCAGGTTCTGCTGATGTGGAAGTATTGTCACATTTTTCGTTCCAATAAGTGCCTCTGATGATTCAATTTGCTACTCTTGATATTGTATGATGAAAAGTAAACCACCCATTTTAATCTGAGGCGTAAAGTTAAAGGTAACTGCTAGTATTTGCACATTTAGAATTTAAGCCCATTTGTGTTAAAATTGAAGTTTTAAATTTTCATTTTTGCTGACGTCTACAATATATTACTGTAAAAGAAACCTTTTTGGAAAAGGTGCTGAAGTAGTTGTGGAGTATCAATAACTGATTTATTTTTATTGTACTGCATTAGTGTTGAACTTAAATTGGTGGTTATATCAATATCGTTTGTTGTTTTTTCCTTTATTTCTGTTTTGATATGATGTTCTAAACATGTTAGACTTTTGATTTTCCCATGAAACAAAAAGAGTCTGATCAAAGCATGATGGGCTAGTGACTTTTAGTTTTATTCTACACTTTCATGGTTAGTCTCCCATGTAAAACGAAAATGTCGGCGACTTTCATTGCTTGCCAACGAAGAGCTAACAACGTTTTCGAGTGACAATTATAAGACGCTTGGCTCTTCAATGTATCTTTCCCTGTGCTCTTCTAAGCAGCATTTGGGGTGTGTGGCGGCCCAGAGTGGTTGCGTTTTTTACTGCGCATCACATGTAGTTTTTTTGTCATTTTGGGACAGTTAAAGACTTGCAACTGTCGAAAGTAGGTCATGCGTAGGTCAATGGAAAACTATTTCTTGCCTTCACAATGGTTTTTGAATTTTTATTCTACTATGATTAAAGTAGTTCCATGTGAAAACTTTGTTTTTTTTTTGCGCCATTTTAAGTGTTTTCAACAGCTTTGTATGTCGTATGATTTTGAAGTGGAAATGTAAAATTAGGCATTATTACATGTCTTATGCATCATGTATGCGTCCTTCAGGCTAAATTTTTTTAAAATCAGAATATGCAATATGGTAAGGTCAGTAAACATTTTTTTTCTTGATTGCTTTGACTTAAAAATCAATATTTTTTCCGGTTCAGATGCGATGCGCAGTAAAATACGCACATTCGCAAAAACTCGCGGTCCGGTTCAAAAAGAACAGGGCGCTCTTCGGGGCCCTATCCCGTTTAAAGCATGCGTTGTGGTAGGTAGATCACCCCGAGTGTGAAATGTGAAGACACCCGGCATGGCTGCTCGGATGACTACGGGGAAAGATATCCGAATGCCTGAAAATTTTTTACGTTGCTAGCCCTCGGACCGTCTCGTTGCCTCGAACATATTCCCGACGGGTCATTCCATATAACATCATCTCATGGGCCGATTTCGATCACATGCGCATACCTGCCAACTTGTAAGTTTTGGCCGTACAATGTACGTTTTTTTGCCCTTTTGTACGATCGTACGATAAAGGTGTAAAATCGTACGTTTTTCAGATTTTTCATCAATTCCATTTCAACGACGAAGCTTCTTTAGACTACGTCAGTACATGCATTCATACGCGAGGCAAAGCCTAAACTTCGTCATATTTCAGCACTGAACGCATACTTCGTGGAAAACTGGTCCGCGTGGTTGAGACTGCAATCCTTTTGCATCGTGCAAATATTTTAACATTTGCGAAATTTTTAGGTTACATTGACATATGCTACCTTAGGTTATCACATTTAATTATTTATTTTTATAATTTATAAATTTTTCCTCCCCATTTTACATGTTTGGAGTCTATCCGCGATTCTCGTAAAATCACTTCTTTTTCTTGACATTTCAATCCTTTAACATCTGGTCAGTGCTTTAATATTTTGATGGTTAGAAGTTATTTTAATATGACTACCGAAGACTACTTTATTTTATTTCATTTATTTTCTTTTCATGCTTTTTTTTTCACCAGCATGCTTATATTTAACTCATACGTCACTGAAAATTGCAACTGAAATGAATTTATTCAATTGAAAATACAAAGAAAAGTTAAAATATTAATTAAAATATAAAAAAAACTACTGAGAGTGACTGTGATATATAATAACAATAACTCATTTAATGTCTGATTTTCATTAAGAAATACCCATTTTGTCTCCGTACGATTTTGTAGGAAAATAAATTGTAAGATTTTCTAAGTAGACATGTTGGCAGGTATGCATGCGGTGGGTGACGCGTGCCGACATTCTTCACTCCCGAACTGCTTTATGGGCTGGTATGGTACGAGAGCTCCGGTGAATAGATTTAAATCGGTCTAAGTGTCTGTTCTACCCACGCAGGTGGTGGACGTGGTGCACCCGGGCAAGGGGTCGGTGCCCAAGACGGAGATCCGGGAGAAGCTGGCCAAGATCTACAAGACGACGCCCGACCTCATCTTCTGCTTCGGCTTCCGCACCCAGTTCGGGGGCCGCAAGTCCTCCGGCTTCGCCCTCATCTACGACACCCTCGACTACGCCAAGAAGTTCGAGCCCAAGTACCGGCTCATCAGGGTGAGTGCAATTTCCTTTAACGTCTACCTCATCATTCCGTGCGTTACGCTGCCGTACTGTCGAATGAGTAGTATTTTTATCTTTAAAGTTTGAAACAGAGGCCTTAAGCAGTCAAGTATTGAGAAGATTTTAAGCATTTTAGCAGCACTTGCTACTATTACAATTATTAGGCTCGGTGCCGATGAGCCATGCTGCCGTGCCGAGCGCAAAAGTGGTGTCCGCAGTCGAGCTCGAACCGAGACATCGCCCTTTAAAGTTTTGCGGCACCATGCGTTTGATTCAGATGATTCTTTTTTGGAATTTTTCAAAAATATTTCCAGTTCTCAAATGACCCTATAATTTTGAATTTTGAAGTGCGACTTTTGTGCTCGGCACGGCAGTATGGGTCACATTCCGGTAAAAATGGTACAAATCATGTTTATCGATTCAAGCAATTTCCGCCGACGGATCGTATTTTTTTCCGTCGAGTCTCCGTTGGTCCGTGTATAATGAAGGAATTCGATCTCTCCCCCGCAGAACGGCTTCGGGGAGCGGACGCGGACGGGCCGCAAGCAGCGGAAGGAGCGCAAGAACCGCATGAAGAAGGTGCGGGGCACCAAGAAGGCCAAGGTGGGCGCGGCCGCCGGCAAGAAGGTGAGTTCGACTTTCATTGACGTTGACATTTTTATAAACACCTCGTGTCACCGCGAAAAGGTTGCATGTTATTAACCCTCTCGGCACCCTGGACCTCATATGAGGCTCCTACTTTTGAACTCAATTTTGGAAGAAGTAAACACTTAAAATGATTTTTTTTTCCGTCAGTGACTCCACCTATTCATGTAGATCACATATGAGGCTCCTAAGTGAAGAAAAAAATCATTTTAAGTGTTTACTTCTTCCAAAATTGAGTGCAAAAGTAGGAGCCTCATATGAGGTCCAGGGTGCCGAGAGGGTTAAAGAACATTCTAGTGTTGCAGAAAGATGGGTTCTAGAAAATTTGTCGCAGGAAGCCGAAAAAAATTCTGCCGCGAGGAATCTGTTTAATCTGCAATATTCTACTAATAGTGATATCCCGCTTATTAGAAAAAGGGCACTAGTGTATGGAATTGCTTTAAAAGTTTAATTATGGCTATGAAAAACTTTAAAAGTAAAATATCTTTAGAATGGACCAGTGACGCACTTTTATTTTACTGCATTTGGTGAATCACCATTGGGAAGATAAAAGTTATAAAGTACAGACAGATGATTGGAGGACCGGATCGCAGAGTCCGTCGATGTTGATGAAATCCGATACCGACGGGTTCGTAGTGTGGATGTCCTCCCGGTTCGAACCCGAACAGTCCGAGATAGGTTGAGGTGAAGCCTGGTCGTGGTGGCACTCGGGCCGGAGAGGATGAGTCTTGCTGCCCTCAGAATATTTAAGGCCTTTTATGTGACCACTGGCAAGTTGGGACAGGCAAGTGTTCTGTTGTTCCTAAAGTACATCAATCAATCTGTTGGGGGTGGATTTTTTTTTAAAATAAGGATAAGGAGCACATGGCTTTCAACATTTATGCCTGGTGTCTCTAAAGTTTTAGTTCTATTAAAAATACTAGGAGAGGACTTGAGTTTAAAGGGAGAAATTAAGGAACCCCTGAATACTTATTGAAACTCTCTCCTAGTAATTAAAATATATATATATTGAATTCAACTTGAATTAAATAACTGAGTTCCTAGTTTCATTGGTATTTTTTTCCGAAGTGCTATGCAGTAAATTCACCCAGTGATATATCTGAGCTTTAAGTCTCTTCCGCTCAAAAGACGAAAGCACGACATTATAACAGACTAAATTAAAAATGGCAAAGCTGAATGATATCTTTCTGGGTATCGGCTCATTTCTATTATTTCTTACTAATAAAGATGTTTTTTTCAAGTGTACAAATAATTTTATGAGAGCTCTTGTATCATTAAAATACTACCGTAAAATCCGGAAAGTAACCCCCCCCCCCATCGATTATAACCCCCCTCCCCTTTTTTGGAAAAAAGTGAAATTTCTCTCATTCTGAATATACTGTATAAAAAATCTCGATTATACCCCCCCCCCACCTGAAATTTATCAGTTTAGTTTTGAAAATAGGGGGGAGGGGTATTTTCAGGATTTTACAGTAGTTATGTTAGGAAAAGATCATGAATCTTATTATTCCATGTTCATTCCAAAATATTAACTTTAATTGGTGGATGGGGCTTGAATATGTACAGTGTACAGTGTATACCCTCTTCAGTCCTGATTTTTTTCAACCGTGAATTTCATGTTTTTAAACCTTTATCAGGTCTGAATAATACCAAGAAAAGAAATTGGGATTGATGAAAAATAAATGCTACAATCGTAGATTTTATAATGCAGTTTTTTTCGTTATAATTTGCTTTGAAAGCAAATATAAATAGATTCTTGGAAAGTACACATATGTGTACCTGCAACTGGGACTGAAGAGGATACGTACACTGTAATGAGTGTTCATCGAATGTGGTTTTCAAGGTTCCCATCTTTTTAATTGTTTTCTCTCATAATTACATTGTTGCTTGATTTCATTTTGTGCTTGAAATTTTATTCTGCATGCTTGTTTCTTAATTTGGTGATTTATTCTGCCTGTTTAATGTTCCCTTATTTGCAAATTGCTGCATCGAATAATCATACTACTGAGCAGGCACGAGAATGACCCATTTTTTCCTGTTTTGTCAAATGACCACGTGCATTATTCACTCACTCATTTATTTCCCCCTCATTCATTCTAAAAGTTAGCACCCATCGACTCCATCTCCGATTAAAATCTCTCACCATCCATTCATATTTTGCTGATGCACTGTGTCAAAATAAAATAATGCATGTTTTTCTGTTGGTGGAGTGAGAGATCTCATTATGGGCTATAGTTTATCATCTTCAGTGTATTTGGTGTATTCACTCACTTCGCATGAAACATTCTCCTGGTGAGGAAAAAGTTTTAGGGGCATTTTTGAAAATGCTTGTTTGGAGTTGTCTCCTCCACGCTTCGGTTACTAGACAAAAAAAAGAGACTTCGTCTATTGAGCCTCCGGGAGTTTGTTTATTTGCATGGAATTGTCTGGAGTGCCGTTGATCGGTTCGCCCACTAATCGGTTGCGTGAATCTCCCCACTGACGACCGGAACGGCCCCACCCCACTAACGAAAGATCCCGGATCTCTTCGACCGGTAACACGCTGATTTTATTTCCGCAGAAGCACTAGAGCAAGACCGGAGCGGCGGCCGCAACTCTTTTCTTTTCCGCTTTCTCGTACGAGCTCGTAACTTCCGTTCTTTCTATTCTCTCTCTTTCCAATGCCGTGTCGTTGTTCACGTGACTCATTGTCCTCCTTTCTTTTTTTTTTCAGACATGATGAAGATCGAGTCGTGTGTATCCAGTTTTCACAATAAACCCCTGTATGTACATCATCTGTGTGGCTTCTTTCATTTTATTGCGGGCATGTCGTCAGCATCGTGGCGACTTTCAGATTGCGAGTTATTTGGAATACTCGTGTTTTACACTCGTTTACATTGTAAAATTGTCGTTCCCGGACAAGTAAAGAAGCTCGATTCTGGGCTAAACATTTAATACGAAAACTATACAATAAATACACAATGTACAAAACTATACCAAAAGTAAGCTTTTTGACTTTTTCGTATTGATCACAATGTCCAGTCACTGACGTGAACATTAACAGGGAGTTTGCTTCCTTCACAATCTGGGGACGGTATTCCGCCGGATAATAATACCTCTTCCGGTCTCCTGACGGAGACCCAAATGTACAACCTGGTCAACTGACATAGAGTCGAGCTCCGCTCTGAACTCGTTGAATGACCGACCACTTGGCCACCGTGAAAAAAATACCTTTTCCCACTGTAAGCCAAAAAGTCTGGTGTCCAGATGCGGTCTTATCTATTCACAGTCGTGAGAAGCTCGCTCAGAAATGTGCGATTCCCAGGCCGTGAAAAGACTACGTTACAACATTTTCATTATAACGCATGCACGCAATATTTTATTGTAGAATGTTTGAATGCCCGGGGATTGGAGGGGCCGTGCAGCCGCCTAGTCGTACGTGTGAGCACGCACGGGTCTGGAACTGCGCTCCTCGACCTTTCGCTTCGAAACATTTCGGACGACCCGTTTGGAACTTTTCCTGTGGAGCCGCCGAGCTCGGGCGAAATGGACGGGGTCCACCGTGAAGGGTGCGCAGGCTTCTCGAGAGCAGTATGACGGTGCCGAAACCGGCCGGAAGGCAGTTTCGGGTTCGCTTCCGAATGTACCGTGAGTGAGGGGTGCATGGCCTTTTCCAGTGAAGGGGCACACGCGGGACATGGAGCTCGACCGGGGGGCGGAAAAATGATCATGTTTTATTTTTCATACATGTGTGATTCTTCTGCCAATTGGCGGAAATCGGCCAATTTGATTGGCAAAACATAGTTCCGTCCTACCACTCTGCCTTAAAGAATTTCCCATCTGCTCTTGGGACATTCAGAATCGAATTTTCCAGCCGAAACGAGATTTTGCACCATGGGTCTTCAGATTTTTATGAAACTTGGTGAGACTGCTCTACCCATGGGTATAAAAATGTTTGGAGATTTTTAGATTAAGATATCAATTACTTTCGGAATGGGAACACCTCAAAGTTTTGTCAAATTCGTCGCTTTACAAAATTTGCCGATCCAGCAGACGAACATACATCTACAATTTTTACTATAAAACAGTTATTTTTTATGCTAGAGGAGTGATTTTTTTTTTTTGCATTTTGTTCAGAAAAGTACTGTTAATTGGGTTATGTAATTAGATTTAAGATGTAAAGTAGTTATATTACCTCTAAAAATCAGTAATCAGCAAAATTGAAGATAATTTTAAGCACTGACATGGATTCAGAAACCACCCAATAACATTTTTAGCATTCCAAAACCCATTATATTACCGAAAACTAGATTAAAAATGAAAGTGGTGCAATAAAATTGGTGGGGTTTTGAGTTTTACTTAGGTTAGAGATGATTAAAATTACGTATTTAAAAAGTAACGAAATCAGTAAGCAGTTGTCTTCCACTGACACAAAATAATACGATAACCCATAGAAGCTGTTTTATAGCACTTTTAAGAACATGAAAAATTAATATACTGATAAGTAAAAATATTAATTTTAACTTGAATATTCTTCGACTACTATTTACAATGACTTCTGAAAATTCGAACTTACAACTTTGATGGGTGTTTTGTAGCTCCAGTTCGAATCCAAAGGAAAACTTCTGACGTCTAGGTGGAAGTGTGCATTAGTATAATTACGGGCAGAAAGCTTCCCCTTGCAAATTTTAATAAGCTATAAATAGTTATATATTTTAAAATTACGTTTGATAATATTAATATTATCAAACTATTATATATATAATAGGTTTTAAGTAATAATTGGTTTTTAATAAGTAACTATACGTTCATAAAACAGCTCCACAAATTTCAAAACGATGTTTGATGGCCAATTGCACTTAGAAGAACATCATTTGTCCCTGTTGGTATGATTTATTTGTTTTTGCCTTGACAGTCCGTCCTTTTGCCATCTTTGTTACTAATTTGAGAGAAACGGGGTTCCGAGTGGAGACTGAAGAACTATAATTCAAATCAATGATATTAACTAAATATCCTAATCTCTTATTTGCAGATGGAAATTACGTTGCTTTGCTGACTTCTAGAATTTTAACAACTCTTTTTAAAAGTATTCCACCTTTCATTAATATTTTCCATTAATTCTGATCCGATTTTATAAAATTTACTCATATTTGATGTTTCTTTTGGAACTTCAGACACAAAATATGCTGAAGGGGAACAAGACCTTCATCTTGTCGTTCAGACTAATAGAAAGTTTCCAAAAGTCCATGTGGGTGCATAAAAATAACTGACATTTTCTCCTACATTAATTTTGTTCACAAACCCAATCCATCAGTTCTCCTCATAAACGCAAGCGACATAATTATTTAGGTCTGGTTTTAAAATCTCCAACATAGATGAACAATGAACATGCTGCTCCTGTAACGAAATCCCATCTAATGCATGTTTCGGAATCTAGACTTGTTTGTGTGGCTGCGATTTCATTAGTTGATAAGGGACTGAAAAAATGAAAACCTCTAGTTCCTAAAATTATTTTACCAGTCGAAAAACATTCTTCTAGTTTATTTTGATGTCTGCGAATTTCCTCTTTTGTCAAAAAAAGAAAGATCTTAGAAAAAAGACTGCAATAAAACATGTACATTTGGTGGGCATTTGTAATTTGAGTGGATTGATAATCTTTTTTTTTTTTTTTTTTGTAACAGTTCTCTTGACAGTTCCACCAATGCCATCACAAACAGTTTTCCCATGACTTGTTGCATGGACCAACAAGCATCCATCTTAAAATCTAGTTTGTTTTCTTAAGTTCATCATACTTTTGAAATTTTTGTACTGGGCACTGCACCCATCAGTAAAGTACTCCATTTTCTTTATGTCTGGAAATTGAACTTTAATATACTATGTCGTTCTCTGTTGAACAGAGAAGACAAATGTAACTCGATTTAAGTCATTTGATATAAAGCATAACGGAGTTTTTTTGAGGGATCCATCAGAGGTCATACTGTAGATTACAGTAGGCAGGGTTCCCAGGGTCCTTAAAAGTCCTTAGAAACTCCTTATTTTTCATTTTGAAAAATAAGGGCCCTTAAAAGTACTTATTTTTGATTCAAGGTCCTTAAAAATATTTTTAAGTCCTTATTTTTCACTACTGCTAGTAATTTAATGATTTGAAATTGCTAGCAAGAATGAAAAAAAATATTCTTTCAACTTTTCTTTTTTACTGCTTTGGGATCCTGTGTTGATATCTAAACATTCTCAGTGTGAGCAAAGAAAATAAGCGTATATGTGTTAGGGAAGGGAGAGGGGGTAGTTGTCTAGAAAATTTCCACTCACCATTTGGAGTTTGCAAATAATATATGTAAACATGAACTAATAGATGCTTTAATAAGAAAAAAAACCTTTTAGCTCTACAAATTCCTTGTCCTCTTGTATTTTTTCGTCTGTAATCCATATCGCAATGATTTATTTTAAAACGGTGGTGCTCAACCTAAGTCCAGTGGTGCAAGTGCTGCGCCAAATAAAGAATATTGCACCATCCTGCTCCCAAACGCACTTTTTGATCGAAATTGCGCATGACCGTGCCAGAACGGCCGTTTTTCTAGCGAATATCGCGAAAAAGTGGCATAACTTCTGCTTTTGTTAACTGTACGTTATGACGGTTTGCTATTTACGTCGTGGACGAAGCTTTCTATGTTGAAGATTTCAATCCGAATGCATCTTGCAAGCATTTTAATATTTTTGACAATTAACCGTTATTTTGACAATAGATACCTTCCAGTAGCTTATTTTAGCTTATATTTTGACAACAAATATTTTTTTTTCTATTGATATACAAATTTAGTTTTGCAAGCTTGATTTTAATAAGCATTGGGTTATCCATTGCTTCATTTTTTGGAAAGCAATTAAAACAATCAAGCACATAATCTTTAATTATGGCTTTGTTCTGAAAGGCAGTATTTTGAAAAGTTGAATTTGTAAAGTAATAATTTTAAAAGCTTAAAATAGAATTTTCCATGCTACTAGCAGCAGTGCTCCCATTAGGTCATTAAAGGAAAGATAAAATTTTGATGCGTTGTACAAAATTCAGAGGTACTTTATGGCAGCACATAATTATCTCATTCTACTGTTTAGAAGTTCTAACGTCTTTAAGTTTTGTAACCAGCACAGATTTAAGGCATTAAAAGCACAGAGACAAACAAAGATTAAATGTGAAGCACTATACGATAGTTACACAAGAAGCTTAATACAATCAAGAGTCATCAGATTCTTTATTAAATTTAGCAAACCAACGACTCAAGTCAGCTGTTAAGAAAAATGTCTTGTCTGAAATCGAGTTGAAAAATGGATATTAGAAGATGCAGAGAAGTTATGAGAAAGAACAGTAGAACAAAAAGAAACTAAGTTAAACTTTTAAATTAAGGTTTTTCAATTTTTAGCCCACAAAATCTAATTTTGCACTATAAAACATAAAAAAACTTTAGTTTACTTTTCAAACACAAAGGTAGTTCCTCAATTTTAATTTAAAGCACATTGTTGACAAAAGAAAATCCAAATGTTATTGATAATTATGCAACTAAAAAACCAAAAAATGTCTAAATTTTTCATATTGTCGTGGAAGCTTTAAACCAAACGTTTGCATTTCATTCATGTATGCACACCTAGGTTATTCATGGATAAGATTTTTTCTAAAAAATGAAAAAGGATTGGTAGTATAAATGTAATTCTAAAAGAGTGGATGAGTTTATCGTTTCAATTTGACTTTAAATGAATGTTCCAATTCATATATCCTTGTCTCTGAAATTTGAGTTAAGTACGGTGAAACATTTTGCTGTTCACCTATTGAAACCACATCTAGTATTTTTAAACTATAACTAAAATTTAATAATAGAAAATCAGTGCTTAGTTAAAATGCAAATATACTTCTGTACCTTAATGCAAAACCAAACTATGTCAAAATTTGTCGAATTGAGATATTCAGGTTCGAAAATTTGAGTCTCCATAGGAATGTGTTAGATTTGGTGTCTTAGTTTCGCTCGACTGCTAAGGCGGTTTGTTTTAAAACATTGGTTGTTGTTGCATATGACAGAGGATACCTTTCTGTCCCCATTATGATAAAAAAACTAAAAACATCAAATTTTTGACATTGGTTGCCCTTGCATTAAGGGGAGGGTGGAGGTTGAAAATTGACCAAAAGTGACTTTTTCTCCATTTTTTTTTTATTTTTTTTTAATGTTGCTAGCTCTCTTGGCTACCTAAATCCGAAAGAATTTTTCAATTACGTCAACATTTTCAAAAGTTATAACTATATTTGTTAACGTTAGAACCAATAATGGCTGACATTTCGTGGCTCAAAATGGCCGCCGTAGACATTTAAATGCCCTTTAAACTGTTTGTTTACGTTTTACTATTTGATTTTCATCCCTTTATATGACAAGCCACCCTAAATAATTTTATTCTAAGAAGACGCACTTCTGCAGTTAATTAACTGGAACCGTATCCCCAACATAACCGACTACTTGTTTACATTTAGCGATTGCGAGTTTTCATTCTTTTTGAATCAAGTTTCGTTGTAATTCCTTGTTGATCTCCGGTTTTTTGTTTTCGTTGTTGGGTTTTTTAGTTATTATCAGTTACTTTGTTCTGTATTATTGATTGTTGGTGAATTGTTTAAATTTCTTATAAATTATACACTGTGATCGAGTGAAATGCACGCGATTAGTACACATTACCGGAAGCCAAAAGGTCGCCCTTCTAAGCGACGAGCAGCTTGTGCTGCAAATGCTGCTAAACGGAAAGCTTATGCTAAAAATGATAATAGCATTTTGTCTTCTCCTGTGGATCAACAAAATATCTCTGATTGTGCGGACATTGAGTTGCCCAGCAACAGTGCTATGCCTGAAAACTTCACTATAATGTCGAAGGAAATGTGGAGCTCTCTATTGTGTGAACTTCCCTGCACTGAATGTGGGAGCAAATCATTGGATGTTTGTGCAAGTACAAGATTTGGATATGTGTCCAAGATGGCAATTTTTTGCAAGGATTGCAATCATTGCTACTCTTCAGCTTTCAACACGACACGACAGAGTACATCAAAGCAATTTGAACTGAACAAGAAACTTGTAGAATCCTTTTTAGCCATTGGCAGAGGCTATGCTGCTTTGCAAACTTTTTCAATGGTATTAGGAATACCGAATATGGATAAGAGGACTTTTGGAGCCTACCTGGAAACCATCTCCAATGAATCAAATAGTACGAAAGACAAGATTTTGATGGCCTCGAGGGATTATATCCGAAAAATGCATTTAGAAAATGGAGCAGTTGAAAAGGACGGAATCCTTGAAATTTCGGTCTCATATGACGGGACATGGCAAAAACGAGGCCATACCTCATTAAACGGAATAGGTGCCGTCATCGACATGCTGACTGGTTTAGTCATCGACTATGAAGTACTTAGCAAATACTGCCCAGAATGTGTTGCCTCTGAAAGAGATTTGGGAAAGGACAGCTGTGACTTCAACATATGGTTTGAGGGCCATGTTACAGACTGTCAGAAAAATTTTCATGGCACCTCAAACAGCATGGAAATGCATGCTGCCGAGACTTTATTTAGAAGATCGACAGACTTCAAACTTCGTTATGTTTCACTTCTATCTGATGGCGACGCAAAGACCTTCAATCATTTGACTGAACAAAAAGTCTACGATGATTGCAATATCACAAAAGAGGAATGTATCAATCATGTTTCCAAAAGATTGAGAACTGGCCTCGAAAACAAAATAAAAGAGTGGCGTGTGAAAGGCGTGACGCTTGGAGGCAAAAAATCTGGAAATTTGACCAAAGCGACAATTCAACGCCTCCAAAATTACTACAGGAAAGCGATAAAGGATAATGCCCCCGACTTACAAAAAATGAAAACTGCAATTTTAGCATCACTGTATCACTGTGTTTCCACGGATACTAAGCCGCAACACAACAAGTGCCCTCAAGGGGAGACATCTTGGTGCTTCTTCCAAAGAGCTGTTTCAAAATGTATGAAGCCTCCAAGTCATAAGCAAATGAAGACAAAGCTCTCTGAGGAAGTGCTAGCAAAGATTTTGCCTGTTTATCAGCGACTGATGAATGATGAACTGTTATCACGCTGTACAGCCGCAAAGACACAAAACCGGAATGAAAGCCTCCACAGCTGCATTTGGCAAAAATGTCCAAAAGAAGTATTTGTTACGAAAAAGAGACTGGAGTTGGCTGTTTTAGCAGCAGTCAGTGAGTTCAACTTAGGATGCACCGAAACTTTAACTTTAACATCGGACAGTAATTTGTTAGATGCCTCTCTTGTTATTGCTCAAAGAAAGGACAAGAGACGTGAAACACAGAGAAAAGAACGCTCAACTGCAGAGAGCAAGCAGAAACGTAATTTTAAAAAATACGCCAAATTCTCTGATAACTACCGCTTGAAAAAAAAAAGAAGGTGTCACTTATTCAGCTGGTGCATTTTAATTTGCCCTCAAAACCTAAAAAGTTACACCCACATCAGCAGCTTTCAAATTATCTGTATCTGTTACGTGAGAAATGTAGACAAGTTGTATAAAAAAATATTGCAAATTTGTCAGATCAGAATTCCATTTAAAATTTCCTCAAATTTGTTGTTTTAGATAAATATTTTGTTCTACTCCTAGCGAATATTTCTTTTCTGAGTACTTGCATTATTTTAAGGGTGTGTACAATAAAGGTCTTCGTATAGCTTTTATTGCAAATAATTATATAACTCAAAGTTTTTATATTAGTTATAAGTTTTTATTGCCTGATATATGCTTTGTAAGATGTGATACTTGATTTAGATATGAATGAAACTAATATTGGGTACAACTGGCTCATCAGAATATAACATTGACGTTTATTGTAAATGAATATAACATATGCATGCCTAACTAAAATTTGAATATTCTCATTAAAAGCAAAGATTCATACATTTTATTATTACTTTTGAAATATATACTGCATGGAAATATGCTCTTATGACAGTGTTTTTCTGCTAGTTGGGTCTCTGATGAAAACACGACAGTCTTTTTTTTTCTTTTATAAAACTATTACTAAATTTAATTGGTTGAAAATCCAAAATTAATATTTTTTTAATGTAAAATATATTTGGATGGAACCTCATTTACTCAAGGTAAGTAATATGACCAAATATTTGCAGTTTTGACTTGAATTTATGTTATGCATGCACCATAAAGCACAAAATTGTCGTTTTCTCACAATGTAGATTTTACACGAATCGCGGTTTTCGAAATGTTCCATGCACAACCCTTTTTATCCAATCATTTTGCAACTTGGCTTAAATCAGGTCCATAATCCAAGGAACAAAAGTTAGTTCAAATGAAGGCTTTATCTATAATATATTATGAGTTCTGAGGGTCATTTACTGCAAAAAGTTAATATTTTTCATTAAAAAACAGTATGATTTGCTATAAATTTTTTGATAAGAATTCTATCAGAACAATATTATCGAAAAGAACTAACTTTTATTCTACAAAGTATAAGCTATGGTTTAAAAAAAAAAAAAAGTGAATTTTGTTTCGCTGGGAACAAATTTAAAATGCCGTTTTAAAAAATTTAAAATTTAAATAAATTTTTTAATTTTTAATATTTTTGAAAAATTTGAGTGAAATTTCTTTATTCATGTAGAAATACATCAGAGTACAAAATTTGAGGTATGTCATTTAAAAAATAAAGATTTTAGTTTTCATCCTCCACCCTCCCCTTAAGGTACAGATTTAAATTACTATAAATGTATGTGTCACATAGTATCTTATTGGAGCCTGCTCCTAAACACAATTCTGCCGCTCTCAAATGGTATTTTCCCTGCTCCCGAAGATGCTCCCAAACCAAATTTGGTCACTTGCATCCCTGTAAGTCTAAAGAAGCATAGTCATTTGTAGGTTTGACAAATCCTTTTCAACTAGTTCCTTCAGAACAAAATATTTTTGGAAGCAAATACTGACATGTAAATACTGAATTTTTTGAAGAATTACTTGTCTGGCGAAAAAAAATTAAATCAATGCAATCAAATAAAAATATTTTGTAATCTGGCATATTTGCTACTTAATTGTTTCCACTTGAAAATTTTAATCCATTTGCATCTGCATTGATTCAAGTAAAAATTATGGTTGACTTTCACTAATGGTTATCATAATTGAATTTTCCAGCTCATATTTGCAAAGCATTTCTCAGATAAATGAAATTTTCTCTTCACAAAGCACTAATTTAGACAATTCTTGATCCCACTGCAAACATTGCATCCAGTGAGTCATGGAAAATCATGGATTTCAAATTCCAATAGTATCAGATACCTTGCATTTTGTACAAGTTTGGTTTGAAGTGTTGCATAAATCTCTTACATTTATCCAAATTGTCTACATGCAATTCTTTTTAATAAAAGTGAAGAATTTTTCCGCTTAGACTATTTTGGAAATTCTGACATATCTGTCCTGAATTTTAGCCCTGTGTATGTAGTTAGGTTATAGTAAAAGTGATTGATTCACTTTTACAAAATTAAGTTTTTATCATAATTTTACCAAAATCTGAACTATACTGAAGTAAATAGAAGTAGCATCAAATTAGAATTCCTTGCCTTTTATTGAAATCCGTTTTAGCATTTTTGTTTCATTGAGAAAGATAGTAAATTGACCCTTTTTTCCTTCATTTTAACTTGATGTATTTGTATACAACATATTTTATACTTTTTTCTGCAAAAAGCAGCCTCAAAGATTCTAGTGCATCTTGTACTCAAAGCTAGTACTTTTCTGTCCAGTGTTTGATGTAAAATTGCTGCTAGCCTTGAAATTGTCACGAAGAAAGAGTTCAGATCACAATTTTTTTATTTTGAAAATTTTTCTTAGTCTTGGGTTTGAAATGTAATGATAAATGCTTAAAAACATTTTTTTGGGAAAAAAAAAAATGCTTGAAAATAAAGGTGTGTTTGTACAACCTATAAAATTCATGCATATTTGTTGACTAATTAATACTTTCAAGGTCCTTAATTTTTTTGAAAAAGGTTCTTAGAAAGTCCTTATTTTTTGTTTTGAAAAAGAAGTGGGAACCCTGGTAGGATGTAATGAACAACCTGCATGACTCCAATGGTTGGACTGTACCTCATTCTGCAAAACAAAATTGTAGTTTTCGGCAAAATCCATCAAAATTAAGCATTGATCATTTTTTTTTTTTTTTCTGCTTTTCAGGTATAAATTTTGAATTTTAGATATATATGAATGGGGTATGAGAACTTCAACTTTTTCTGTTACTAATTCTATGAATTCATAAATAGGTTAAGTCATCGTCTCAAGTTTCATTTTTTTTTTCTCACGAGTCCATTGTGAACACTCCATTTCGTCAGAATCATCATACTCTTTTAGATATTCATTCCTCAAGAAACGATTAAGAGGCTCATTACTTCTAGGACAGTCAGAGCAACAACATAGCATGCATGCGCTGTTCTCCCTGCTGCAAACAATTTTATCCATGAGCTGGTGTGCTGCTTCTTTGTGGTGTAAGTTGAGCGCAAATAATAATAGGTAAACATTTTGGTGAATTTCACATACGCATATGCTGTGTGTACCTGAGAGGTCCGGGTTAAAACACACCACTTCGGGCGGAAACTACAAAAGTTGAAAACCCAATTTTATTTTCTGGGTATTTTTGTTTGTATGAGAAATATAATTCTTTCAGATTGCACAGTAGCAATCTTTTTTGTTTATATTTATTTCTCTGTATACTAACTTTATCTTTAGCACCTGGCATCATCATGCTAAAATGATCATCTTCATAAACATTTTCAATAGTTTTAATTATTACTTCAGAAATTCTTTGTCCTTGTTTGGGTTCTGGTAGAGCCAGGATTCCTTTTTGCAGTGTTAAGTTTCGAGCTTTTCGAACCATATACTCTTATATTAAATTCGGCTGCAACTCTTTGTCGCGACCATGATTGAGGTGCAATTGTTCACACCTGGATTTTTCCTCGTTTGCTTAAATTACTCTTCAACTTAGCTTTCATGAGCTCAACCAATTTGTCTATGTCATCACATTTTTTGAAACTTTCTCATTTTTTTTTTTTTGTTATCAGTCTCACTGTCATCACTTTGTATCATCAACTTCTAGAACATATGATAGTTTCTTTTTGAATTGTTTTTCAGCTTGCTTTAATTTTCTTTTTGCATAACTTGTTTTAGACCCAGAAGAAACTAAATGCAACTTTAATGGGGAAATGTCCACACCAACCAACGATTCATTACTTGGTATTTTTCAGTTAGTCTTGAAGTTGATGGCAATTCAGAATTTCCATCCAATTGTATAACTTCATCTTATTGATCTTCATCCTTGTCCTCTTTTATTTCAATTTCTCTTGATAAACTTTTTCGGCAGTTACTACACAATATTTGTCCAGGTGTTACATTTATGTTGTTGTTCTTGTAATATTTCGTTTTTTCCAAAGTTATTTCCCGTAAATCTTTTGTTAGCTATAGGCTTCAAATGGGTTTTAAAGGGATCACAACATGAGCTTTGTCTTTTTTTGAAGTCAGTCAAATAATAGGATAAGTGATAAGAGCAAATAGTATCTTTGTCATAATTCTAAAGACCTGTCCTCCAACTTAATAATTCTAATTGCTCATTATCCAATATTTTGCTGATAACATATAAATCACAAAATATTGCACAATCCATAGAAAAAAGCTCGAGAGGTTAGACTTCTGCCTGTTGGTTCGCGGGAGGTATTTTATCTCCCTCCTACCACCCATCGGAAACCGATGAAGGCACTCCCCGATCCACCACTTTAGGGACGCGCCCTCTAGGTGTTACGGGCTGCCCGAGGGAACCAACCTCTCTCCACCATCACACTTGCAGATGCGAATGCAGTGGCAAGATGCAGAATTTTAAACCAGGCCTTAAAGAAACTATTGATAACCGACGTTACAACCACAATCGCCCGTCTCAGAACAGAACATTATAAAGGAATGAAAATGTTTCCTGACGGGACAAGGACTTATCCTTGCTCCAGGAACTGCCCAGACACCCAACTCACACCAAGACACATCTTCGAATGCCCAAGCATTACTGCAGCGATCTTGAAACTCGGTTTGCTACCAGATAGAGATCTCCTGCTAGAGACCCTCTACAGTCCTGAGGCACCGAAGTTAGCAGCTACGGTCCGTCGGACCTTCGACAATATTTAGCACAATCTAGACACGACATCATCATCAACATATAAATCTTTTACTGCTGTTGAATTCGGTAAGAAAGTTCGATTAGAAAAAATAAAAGAATGAAACAAAATAAAACAGAGTTAGAGAAACCAAAATGATAAAAGTTAAAAATAAAAAAATATATAATTTTTTTTACCAAATTGCATATAATAGGCCTTTTGCCTGTCTTACCAACCAATCACAACCTATCAAATATTTTCAGCCAAATTGTTTTCAAAGTAATCACATGTATGATTTTGTTTTAACATTTTGACATACATTTGCATTGAGTGCATACCATTGGCACCCTGGAAGATTTAAAAAATGATAGGCTTGGCATGACCAGTATTTTGCTGATGTTAATGAATGTAAGAGAAATTAACAATTGAAATATTGAGTATTTTCTTTAAATGACTCCTTGGGGGGGAAAAACTTTATTAAAACACGAAGCTGCGAAATATGGTATATACAATATACATGATATAAAGGTGAACCTTTTTCAGGGAGGGAAATGTCTTGAGTTTCTGTTGCTTGGCAGCTTTTCCAATCTGTTCTCAACTGTTAAGCTGAAAACTTGGCATTTTTTGAAGAAGGAGTTGCATGCATGCAATCATTTTGCAGTTTTGGCGAAAAAAGCCAACATTGCAATTCATTTCACATATAAAAGTCAAATAAGTAGTATTTTTAACTTTAAGGTTTGAAACAAAGGACTTAAGCAATCAAATATGGGTCAATCCATTTCAAATCACCCAGTCAGTGTTGCTCAACTTTTTTAATTTTTCTGATTCTTTTATCATGGATTACCTATGGGTAGACATGAACAAAACTGCAATTGAAAAATATTTACAGGCTTTATTTTTAATTTGGCAGCCATTTCAGAATGGCGATTTGGCAAATTTGATAGAAAAACAGGGTTTGCGAAAAATTTTATTGCCAAGTCGTTTTTAAAGATATCAAAATAATTTAAAAACCAGTATGTTCAGCATAAAATTAACTTTAAGTACACCTTCTTTAAATTTCCCTATCATGTAAGAAAATTGGTCAAAATCTTTCTCGAAAAACTAGGATAAACGTAGAAATTGGTTATTTTTAAGACAATAAATTTTTATGAAGAAAGAGAGACTCAGCAACATTATTTTATTTCTGTGTTTGAGTACCGTAAATCAGGGTTACTTGAACCCAATTTTAGTAATGTTCCAGATAAATCCTTATTTATATCAATACATATTGTGTTATGAAATCAAACAATGCTTATAATTATTAAAGAATACCCATAAATAAAGCATGTAACCTTTAAATTTGGTTTATTTCATTTACTAAATTTCTGAATGTTTATTTCTAATGGGTTCAAGTAGCCCTTAGGTTGGGTTACTTGGACCCAGGTTTAGTTTTCCTATTATAAAGCATTATTAGCGTGTGTTGGGTTTATGTAGGACATGGGATATGAAAAAATACGATACAATAAATGAAAAAATATATGAAGTTAGATAAAAATTCTTTATCTAAACATCTTCTTTGATTGATTGAACTGAAAATAGCCCCCTTTTTAACATTTTAGGAGGATCAATCTTTTTTTTTTATATCTCCCCACTTATAATAAAGAATGTCTTTTACTTCTGGCCATTCCCAACCTTTTAGCGTGCGCTGCATGCAATCAACAATCGCTCCATTTTCATCAATTTTTGTAATGATGCCTGGAAATTCCTTTTTCTCCCACAACACTATAACAAAATTGCCTTCGACTAATTTTTCTTTAAGTCCCTTTTCAACTAAATTTTCATCTCTTTTGTCCATGACAATGTTTTCATCTTGATTGCAGAGTTCATTCATAGCTTCATCATTACCAGCGCCACTGGTAGAAGGGAAATTAATAAGATCCATAAGATCAAATTCACTGTTCAAAAAACTGAACTCACTATCTCCTGACGATTGGAGGCTAAAATCATCTGCATCTTCAGAGGATGATTCTATTTCTTTACTAAATTAACTACTTTTATCCAAATGACTTGCAAATGCCCTCTCCTCTTCCTCTGTGAACACTTTAGGATGGCCTGGACTTTTTGGTGTCTCACTTTTTAGTCTACGCTTTATGGTTGATCTGCAAATGTTGAAATGAGCTTCTGCTTTCCTTTGAGACATTTCACCAGATTTTATTGCTTTCAGGCATTCCTGCAATCTGTCAGTTGCGAAGTCTTTGTATTTTGGCTTCCAGGAAGTCTCTTGTATTTGGACGGCATGGCCAGTCTTAACCTGAAAAAGGTAAAGGTTGGTCTAATACATTGCCTATATTCCTTAAAATACACGAAAACTAATAAAAATTTATAGTTCAGTGTCATAGAGTTGATAAATGAAAAAAAAAAGTTTGTAAGGGTTACTTGGATCCACGTAAATAGTGGGTCCAAGTAACCCTATAATTTGATTATTGGTCTTCTGTCACAGACTTTGTTATAAATAGCTTAAATAGCTAAAAGTATTGACAATCTTGGGCTTAAATAACATTTGTGAGGGGTTTAACAACAAAATAATACACTTACCTTAATTAAATGGTGAATTGTATGCTCTAAGAGCATAGAAGTTGTAGGCTGGAAAATTCTGCACATGTAGCAAGGCAATAACATAACCTCAACTAATCTCAGGAAGTTGCTTAGAGAGCCGTGTAGGTAGCGTTAGAGACTGCATAGTGCTTCTACCTAGCGGAGAAA
Source organism: Uloborus plumipes (assembly GCA_038373865.1). NCBI lineage: Eukaryota > Metazoa > Arthropoda > Arachnida > Araneae > Uloboridae > Uloborus > Uloborus plumipes. The sequence continues at coordinate 37,184 of JAXGGA010009614.1, forward strand.
TGAGGAACTACGTGCAAATCTTCAACTAATAAGTACCAAACCCATATTTAATCATTTTTTTGAAATGGGCTCAAGTAACCCCCTAGGGTCCAAGTAACCCTGATTTACGGTACTCATAATACTACCAGCAGCGTAAGTTTTAGTCTTTAGAATGAACTCCTTTTTTTTCTACGGCTCTTCAAAAATGGCGGAAAATGCCTATTTTCGTAGGTCAATATCTGAAAAGGGACTGAATGAAAAAAATTGAAAATTGTATAAAATGTTCTCTACTAATAAGAATATCTCACAAAAAAATTATGACTGTGACTCAACTGCGTTTTGAGTTATAGAGCTGCGAATTTCAACAAAAACGCTACCTTTTTTATACACTCGTGCAATGCTAAAATAGCAACTAAGGCCTAAAATTATCTTAACTGAGAAAGTGAAATAATGCTGAAATCTATAACTTAACAATGCATTTTTAATTACTTCTTTTTCTAAAAAAATAATCGACAGTAGTACTAGTACTACCGTAAAATGAACTACCGTTCTTGAACTTACCCGTATGTTTTATGCACTACGATAGTATAAACTATTACACACATTAATGTTTTTTAAATATACTTTTGTGTTCAACTCATTACTACTGGCCAGCTGTATTTTTGGTTAAAGAATTGAAGAAACATGATATTTCATTGTACGGTTTTTCAGTTATGTTGTGTGTTCTTCTAGAAAACGTTGTGAGTTCCAATGAAGTAACTTTACGTACTATTTTCTTTGCGGGTACCCACGCAGTTTCATTTTTTGACAGTTGAAAGGCAGTTTTTGGTCCAGAAGGATGAAAGAAATGCACCAAAATATCAGTGTTAGCTTCACTTTTGTCTTCAACTTTTCCCATCCACCACTTCTCATCATACCATACAGGCAACAAAGTCGTTATTTGGGAATGACGACACATTTGTATTGAATAGTATTGAAGTCTAATGATCATCAAAGCTCAAGATTGTGGAAGTAACAAAGCACCTGATTTGATTGTTATTTAAGGAAACATATCTGTGATAACCTTTTTACTTTTCACTGTTAAACAACATATATGTATATACTAGTTACGGATTCCGGGCTGTTGTGCCGTGGTCTGAATGGCTTTAATCCATACGTTTCGATCGCAACTGCGGCGGTCATCTTCAGTGGGTGTCGTCGATTAATTTGGCGACTGATGCGAAATTTCGAACTGCTGCATACAATAATCGACGACAATATATAATCGATAAATACAAATTAATCGACGACACCCACTGAAGATGACCGCCGCAGTTGCGATCGAAACGTATGGATTAAAGCCATTCAGACCACGGCACAACAGCCCGGAATCCGTAACTAGTATTTACTCCGGCCGTGAAAGCCTTCATTCTTACAACATATATGTATGTTTCTTCAGATGTAACTGAGCGAATGGAAAACACACTGACTGAAAGATTTGAATATTGTTTAACAGTGAAAGATACAAGGTTATCATAAATATGTTCCCTTAAATAACAACCAAGTCAGGTGCTTTGTTACTTCCACAGACTTGAGCTTTGATGATCATCAGACTTCAATACTATTTACAAATGTGTCGTCATTCCCAAATAATGACTTTGTTGCCTGAGGTACGATGAGAAGTGGTGGATAGGAAAAGTTGAAGACAAAAGTGAAGCTAACAATGATATTTTGGAGCATTTCTTTCATCCTTCTGCCTTTCAACTGTTAAAAAATGATACTGCGTGGGTACCCGCAAAGAAAATAGTACGTAAAGTTACTTCATTGGAACTCACAACGTTTTCAGGAAGAACACACAACATAACTGATAAACTGTGCAATGAAATATGTTTGTTCAACTCTTTAACCAAAATTACAGCTGGCAAGTAGTTAAGAGTTGAAAGTGGACAACCACTGAAGTGCTGGAAATGTGGCGGTGAGGGCCACGTACGAAGGAACTGCGAAGCCCGCCAAGAAACAAGAGGGAAGGGTACCTCTTCCTCTCCAGCTCAGGAAAACTAAGCTATGGCAATCTCGCGGGGCGGAGAACACAAAAGTATATTTAAAAAACATTAATGTGTGTAATAGTTTATACTATTGTAGTGCAGAAAACATATGGGTAAGTTCAAGAACGGTAGTTCATTTTACGGTAGTACAGTCGACGTTCGTTATAACGACCACACATTATAAAGATCTTCCCATTATAACGACCAGTGGGAAAAGCCCCAATTTTATCCCTTTATAGTCTATGTTAATTTGCTTTCGTTAAACTTAAAATAACCTTGATTGTTGTTTATGAATGATGGAATCTTCAGTACTCAGTGCAACTTTGATAGAGGAGGGAAGAAATTAATGTCTCATCTTCAGATGAAGAAGAAGAGACGAGTTCTAAAAAAATTTTTGCAAGGCGTAAAAAGGAGCTAAATATATCTCGTGTGTAACTGAAATAGAAAATTATGTTTTGCAAAAAGACAAACAACTATTTCTGATTTTTTTTCTTCAAAAAATAAATGACTTGTAAATATGCCAAAATATTTGTTCCTAGATTTTCTAATTTAAAATCTGTTTAATATTCCTATCTTGAGGTTAACTATAAATTTATTTACAATTATGTACACTTATTTACAATAGGAGCAGGAAACAATTGCTAAACATCCAGCAATTAAGTAGCAAACAGTACACTACTCTCAACAGTAACTCAGCACCACACCAGTATCTAACGCGAACAGTAATTAAGAAATTACAAAAGTAAAACAAGCATTCGCCCAAGCGAATAAAACGAGTCTCCAGAAATCAAATCTGAGAAAAACTGTGTTCAAGGCAGTTGGACAGCTATTTATACTCGGAAGGAAATTTCTACACCATTCTAACAAAATCCGGAGTATTCTGTTTATTCACAAACTTAAATAATCCATTTAAGAAAATTCTAGTGATAAAAAGAAAAACCCACAATATTACAGCTCAGAGCGAAAATGTCTTCATGCTTATCAAATTTAGGGGAAGTCAAAAACTACAAAATGTTACAGGGTCGGTATATAAATGGTAAAAGTGATATCTTCAGATACTTTAGCAGCATGTCGTCAGATAAAACCAAAACTAGTGAAATGGTGCAAGGCAGGAAAAAACTATTTACAAGATTTGTAACAATACTTCAAATCACACCTTTTTCGCGACATTAGCTCATCATACACTTAGGCACATTGAAAATAGCAACCCAAGAAGAAATCATCGGATTGAAATGAAATTTAATACACATAAGTGCCTAGCCAGATCAATGTGGAATGTCACAGATTGGCAAAAAGTTGTGTTTAGTGATGAGTTTCGGTTTGTTTTAGGGACTGATGATAACCGTGTACGGGTGTGGAGGCGCCCAGGTGAGCGGTACAATTCCTCCCACACTGTTCTACGTCACACTGCCCGCACAGCTGGTGTGTGTCTGGGGGGCCATATCCTGTGATAGGAGGTTCAATCTAATTGTGATGCGTGGAAGCTTAATCGGCCAACGTCACGTCGATGATATTCTTCGACCCCATGTAGGACCTTTTCTAAAGGGTCTCCCAGGGGCAATTTTCCAGCAAGATAATGCTCGTCCGCATACAGCAGGGTCGTTCCATGTCAGTTCACCCGGTCATGTAACCCATGTCCTCGGATTTTGATAAAATTTGGTGTATTTAATATTTTTATGGTGGTAAGTAACCATATGAATTCTTTTGCCCATATGTGATCTGGTTTTTGTTTTACAGGCCGTCAAACTTTTCAAAAAAATTGCATTTTCTGTCAACCGCTAAGCCTAATCTGCATGTATACGAATCTCTTCAGTAAATTGTGACGGGTGCAGAAATCTTTCAATATTTCCAAAAATTCTCAGATATGTTGTTGAAAGTATGAGGATTTAATAAAAATATACTTGCAATTTATATAATATAATTTTGTTTGAATAAAATTTGAATAAACTACGACAAGCATTTTTTTTCTTGTGCAAAACATGAGTTTACTTAAGTGGCATTTCACGAAAAGGCGGAGGTCCTATTTAATAATGGAAGCATTCGAAATGAGTCTGAAGGTGTGTTCTATCATTGCAAAGAATAAAATTAGTGGTTTTTTTCGTTTTCTCGTTGCTGTTGCACAATATACACATTTCAGTATCAAAATTTTTGAAAAAAAGTTCTAGTCATTTTCCTCATCTAAATTTCACTGAAAAGCAAACATACCTTTATTTTTAAGTGTATTTACAGCCCTATTATGCTACTTAAAAATCATCTTAATCCCTTATTAAGCAGAAAGAAAAGTGAGAAATAATTTATGACTCCCAAATTCAGTTGTTAAGTTCAGCAAAATATCAGATGTAGAAAAAAGATGTGCAAAACATGAATTCACTTTAGTAGCTTTTTATGAAGAGGCGGAGGTCATATTCAATAATAGAAGCATTCGAAATAAACCTAAAGGTGTGTTCTATCATTGCAAAGAATAAAATTAGTGGCTTTTTTTCGTTTTCTTGTTGCTATTGCGCAATATACACATTTCAGTACCAACATTTTTGAAAAAAGTTCTAGTCATTTTCCTAACTTAATTTTCAATATTCTTTGCGTAAAAGAAGCATTGTTCATGCTTTTGTAGCATGAAAACGTATTATATTTAATTTTAATGAATTATAATTGTATTGAATGTGCAAAGAAGAGATAGGATAGCACAATCTTTAAAGTAAAAATAATAATTAAAAATGTGAGTTTCTGAATATTGTCGGATTGTTTGTCTTTGAAGTGTTTGTGTGATCCTGTTTTCAGCAAATTTAAGGAATATACTGTTTGATATTTTAACGCTCAACCTTTCTTGCATTTGCGCATGTATCAGGTCTCTTCTTATTTTATCAAAATATGTGTCATAGTGATAAGAGGGATAAAGAATGTGAGTGGGTTTTCTATTTTGGTTTGTTTGTTTTTCATTGAATTCGCTTATCAGGAAGGTTGGTTTGCGCTGATAAATAATAATAGGAGATAATTAAAAAGCTAGAGCCCCGGACAGACATAATTCAATAAAAATAAACTAGAAATTTCAGCATCCAGTTAAGAGCAAATACAGCTTTCGACACTTGCTATTGGAGTTTAAAAGAAAAAAATTGAAAATTTTCAAGTAAGTGACTATGCTGGATTTGAAGCAAGACTATCTTTCACCTAAGAAGAGACTTATCTTTACTATAACCAAGAAATAGTAAGATGTTAAATGAAATAACTACGTCAAACGGTCCGTAACATAAGATTCTGGAAGATGTTACTATTCTCTTCAAAAGGAGATTGAATATGTACAAAATAAGTATTCCAAATATTTCATGATAACTTGACTTCAACAAGTACTGTCCGACGTCGGAAATGCAAGGAAGGTCGAACGTTAAAATAACAAACAGAATATTCCTTAAATTTGCTGAAAACAGGATCACACAAACACTTCAAAGACAAACAATCCGATAATATTCGGAAACTCATATTTTTCATTGTTATTTTTTCTTCAAAGATTGTGCTATCCTATCTCTTCTTCGCACATTCAATACAATTATAAATCATTAAAAATAAATATAATACGTTTTTATGCTACAAAAGCATGAGCTATGCCTCTTTTACACAAAAAATATTGAAAATTAAGTTAGGAAATGACTAGAACTTTTTTCAAAAATGTTGGTACTGAAATGTATATATTGTGCAATAGCAAAAAAAAAAAAAAAAAAAAAAAAAAACGAAAAAAGCTACTTATTCTGTTTTTTGCAATGATAGAACACACCTTTAGGTTTATTTCGAATGCTTCTATTATTGAATATGACCTCCGCCTCTTCATAAAAAACTACTGAAGTGAATTCATGTTTTGCACATCTTTTTTCTACATCTGATATTTTGCTGAACTTAACAACAGAATTTGGGAGTCATAAATTATTTCTCACTTTTCTTTCTGCTTAATAAGGGATTAAGATGATTTTTAAGTAGCATAATAGGGCTGTAAATACACTTAAAAATAAAAATATGTGTGCTTTTCAGTGAAATTTAGGTTAGGCAAATGACGAACTTTTTTTCAAAAATTTTGATACTGAAATGTGTATATTGTGCAATAGCAACGAGAAAACGAAAAAAACCACTAATTTTACTCTTTGCAATGATAGAACACACCTTCAGGTTCATTTCGAATGCTTCCATTATTGAATAGGACCTCCGCCTTTTCGTGAAATGCCACTTAAGTAAACTCATGTTTTGCACAAGAAAAAAAATGCTTGTCGTAGTTTATTCAAATTTTATTCAAACAAAATTACATTATATAAATTTCAAGTATTTTTTTATTGAATCCTCATACTTTCAGCAACATATCTGAGAATTTTTGGAAATATTGAAAGATTTCTGCACCCGTCACAATTTACTGAAGAGATTCGTATACATGCAGATTAGGCTTAGCGGTTGACAGAAAATGCAATTTTTTTGAAAAGTTTGACGGCCTGTAAAACAAAAACCAGATCACATATGGGCAAAAGAATTCATATGGTTACTTACCACCATAAAAATATTAAATACACCAAGTTTTATCAAAATCCGAGGACATGGGTTACAAAATCCCGTTTTCCTGGGTGATTTGACATGGATTGAACCAGCAAGAGTTGCTCGAGACGTAATTTTCAGACTCTTCCATGGCCAGCCCGCTCCCCCGACTCATCCCCTATAGAGCATGTGTGGGATCAGCTAAAACGTCAGATGCCATCTGTTGCGCGATTTGGCGTTGTCTGTTACGAATTTGTGGGCCCATCTGCCTCAGGACAACATCAGGCGTCTAATCAACTCTATGTCGGACCGTGTGGCGGCATGTATTGCAGCTAGAGGTTGTCCAACGCGCTATTGAAGTTGCTCTGTATTTGTGTCCTTGCACACCCTGTAATCGTTCAATTGTCTTGATTTTGAGATCAAGTGAATCTCTCATCTGTATCATTATGTGTATTAAATTTCATTTCAATCCGATGCTTCTTATTGGGTCGCTATTTTCCATGTGCCTGATTGTATTATGTTTTACATTTTGATGAAATGACCACAAGTCAAATAAAAACACAATTTTATTTGCATGTCCGTTATTGGTCTGGAACGAAGAAAAAAGTGATCGTATCAAATTGCCATTCTGAGTTTCTTGGCCGTGCTGGGTCTAAAGAGATTGTAAAAATTATTTTTTGGCCTTTATTTCAAGCAATGCTCTTGATGAAGAAAAACTATTGCAATGTTCCATGGATAGAGCCGCAGTTGACTTCTGTGCATTGAACAGGCCTCATAGTCCTCCTATATTTCCTATATTTTCTCAGTTTGTCAGATATTCTCCTATATTTCTTACTTACTCCTATATTTTATTTCTAACTCCTATATTTTTTTCATCAGATGTTAGATGCTGCCATAAATTGAATTGATTTTTTTTTTTTTTGTTCGAAAGGGGAGTTGATTGAGAGTGTTCTTAGCTAGGTTGCGTCTTTGGATGGTATTAATTAACAAAAATATTAATTACTAGCGGTACCCGCACGGCTTTGCCCGTGGTATAAAATTAAAAGTTCATTTGTAAAAAAATGATATAGCAGAAAAAATACTCTATTTTAGTTATAATTCAACTATAATTCCTTCAAAGTATGATATAAAAATTTGGTATGGACCCTACACTACTTCCTTTTACGTGTAAATTTCTTAGTAGATGCCTTAAGTGCTAAAATAGTGCTTGAAGTGAGTAAGATAACAATTCAAACATTTGCGTCCCTAGTTTGCCACGAAACAATGCAAAAAAATGTTTTACAATGATTAATCTCCTAAATATCGCCGAGTTTAACATCATTCAGTAGATTTTTCGCAAAATATCGCCAATAGCGCCAAATTGAACCCAAAAAAAAATTTTTTTCGCTAAATTTATTGCCAACTTGGCGATATGTCGCCAAATTGGCGTCAAACACTTGGTGACCAAAAGCTTGGCGAGATATCGCCAAGTGGTCGCGCCAATTCATATCACTTTGGTCTGCATTGAAAGCCCTGATTACCCCATAAAAGGGGTAAATCACCCCCTTGGGGACATTCGAATGCAACCCCAAAGATAGGTGCACAAAAATAAGCCAAAAGAAAAAATAAGAAAAATTTTGTTGCTCACAGAAACCAACAGAAATCTTACCAAAGTTTAAAAGAAGAAGAAAGTTTTCTTTCCTAACTTCAAAAACAAAATAATACATTTTCCGAAATGACATACTTTAGAAAGAACGTTGCAATATCGCAATAAGATAGAAGTAAATATACTGAAATAGAATTGAATGCCAAATTGTAAAAAAGTCGCCAAAAAATTAATTTTTAATATTGTCTTTCATTATTTATTAAATGCAATTATTGCTGCAAATTACAGTCCAATAATAAATAATCACATTGCAAAAGTATATTTGGAGCAATTTTTTCTTTTAAACTCAACTTATCCTAAAAATTTTAAGTATTAGTCATAGAAATTTCGTGCATTATTCTTCACAATGATAATAAAAACAATAAACATCGACAAAGATCAACCAGCAAACGATAAATTAAAAGCTAAATTCGTTCACTCAAGCCATTTGGATTGTTACAAAAACAAATACATTTTTAAAATTATTAAGGGAAAAAGAACGAAATAAAAACGTAACCATGGTAACAACATGAAAAGTTGATTTCCGTTGATAAAATAATTCATTTCATCTCTATTTTCAAACAAATTTTATTCGCGAGCAAAGCCATTTTAGAATCGTTTGGCTTGCTTTACTGAAGGTAAGCCTTGAATTTCAGGATTCTAAAAACAATTGTTACAGCTCTCCTGATGATCGTAGAAACTTCGAAAAAACGTCATTTTGTGCAGAAAATTTCAAGCTTTCGAATGACATAAGACTTGAAAATGTGTATGGAATATTTCTTCCCTATTTTATCGAATTTCCGCTAAGAATTCGAATAGAAAAAGAACGAAATGGAATGTTCGAAAAATCGCTTCGAGGTGCAAAACTACATACTACAAACTAATTTTGTGCCAAGTGGCATGAAAATCGACCGAACGGTTTTGGCGCTACGCGCGTAACAGACAGACAGACAGAAAGAAAGAAAGAAAGAAAGAAGGACAGACAGAACCACCTTCAGCTTTATTATTAGTAGAGAGAGAAGAGATAGAGAAAAACCTTCGAAAGGTTTTCCGGGATTTAGCACTGATAACGTACTCCAAAATTAAAAAAAAAAAAAAAAAAAGCACCAAACGAAAGAGAAAAATTTTCTGCGTCTGATATGATGTAATTGAATCTTCCATGTTCTATAGAACGCGAGTTACAGCGTTTTTTAGCAAATGCAGCTTAACCTTTATTCACGGGATCAGAACTGTTGTCATTGTTGGCAGACAAGGAAAGCAAACTCTTATAATTTATTAAAATGTTTTTCAGTTTCTATTTTTTTAACAAATAAAATACTTGTGATTGATTTTATAGTTTAAGGCTTTTCAACGGGCTTTCAGTTTTCCCTTTTGATTCTGGTTTTGTTGACAAGCAAATTTTATTGGTAAGAGTTTTTTAGTCAAGGGTTTTAAAATTTTTAATCTTCATTATGATTATTACATCTGTAATGTTGGCATATGTACTAAACTTCTGTTTAGCCATTTTATGAAAATAGATGATGTTACATGTGCAACTTTCAATTTATTTCTAACTAGCGGTACCCGCACGGCTTTGCCCGTGGTATAAAATTAAAAGTTCATTTGTAAAAAAATGATATAGCAGAAAAAAATACTCTATTTTAGTTATAATTCAACTATAATTCCTTCAAAGTATGATATAAAAATTTGGTATGGACCCTACACTACTTCCTTTTACGTGTAAATTTCTTAGTAGATGCCTTAAGTGCTAAAATAGTGCTTGAAGTGAGTAAGATAACAATTCAAACATTTGCATCCCTAGTTTGCCACGAAACAATGCAAAAAAATGTTTTACAATGATTAATCTCCTAAATATCGCCGATTTTAACATCATTCAGTAGATTTTTCGCAAAATATCGCCAATAGCGCCAAATTGAACCCAAAAAAAAATTTTTTTTTCGCTAAATTTATTGCCAACTTGGCGATATGTCGCCAAATTGGCGTCAACCACTTGGTGACCAAAAGCTTGGCGAGATATCGCCAAGTGGTCGCGCCAATTCATATCACTTTGGTCTGCATTGAAAGCCCTGATTACCCCATAAAAGGGGTAAATCACCCCCTTGGGGACATTCGAATGCAACCCCAAAGATAGGTGCACAAAAATAAGCCAAAAGAAAAAATAAGAAAAATTTTGTTGCTCACAGAAACCAACAGAAATCTTACCAAAGTTTAAAAGAAGAAGAAAGTTTTCTTTCCTAACCTCAAAAACAAAATAATACATTTTCCGAAATGATACACTTAAGAAAGAACGTTGCAATATCGCAATAAGATAGAAGTAAATATACTGAAATAGAATTGAATGCCAAATTGTAAAAAAGTCGCCAAAAAAATAATTTTTAATATTGTCTTTCATTATTTATTAAATGCAATTATTGCTGCAAATTACAGTCCAACAATAAATAATCACATTGCAAAAGTATATTTGGAGCAATTTTTTCTTTTAAACTCAACTGATCCTAAAAATTTTAAGTATTAGTCATAGAAATTTCGTGCATTATTCTTCACAATGATAATAAAAACAATAAACATCGACAAAGATCAACCAGCAAACGATAAATTAAAAGCTAAATTCGTTCACTCAAGCCATTTGCTGCAATTTATATTGAAATAAATTAATAATGAAGTAAAATATGTTTTGCAGACGATAAATTTAGAATGGTATCCTGTATTTTAAGGAAGGGACTCGATTTCTCATTTGATTGACAGGTGCCATCTTATCACGGTTTTTAATATTTCATTTGACTAATTTTAATAAGGCTTGGAGTTTGGATTGTTACAAAAACAAATACATTTTTAAAATTATTAAGGGAAAAGGAACGAAATAAAAACGTAACCATGGTAACAACATGAAAAGTTGATTTCCGTTGATAAAATAATTCATTTCATCTCTATTTTCAAACAAATTTTATTCGCGAGCAAAGCCATTTTAGAATCGTTTGGCTTGCTTTACTGAAGGTAAGCCTTGAATTTCGGGATTCTAAAAACAATTGTTACAGCTCTCCTGATGATCGTAGAAACTTCGAAAAAACGTCATTTTGTGCAGAAAATTTCAAGCTTTCGAATGACATAAGACTTGAAAATGTGTATGGAATATTTCTTCCCTATTTTATCGAATTTCCTCTAAGAATTCGAATAGAAAAAGAACGAAATGGAATGTTCGAAAAATCGCTTCGAGGTGCAAAACTACATGCTACAAACTAATTTTGTGCCAAGTGGCATGAAAATCGACCGAACGGTTTTGGCGCTACGCGCGTAACAGACAGACAGACAGAAAGAAAGAAAGAAAGAAAGAAGGACAGACAGAACCACCTTCAGCTTTATTATTAGTAGAGATAGAGATGTATCAATAAATGCGTTTTTTCTTTGTATGAATTTAGTTTGTGTAATTTTAATAGCATACTTGAAGATGACCGCTGTCAAAGTTTTTAAAAAATTTTAACTTTGTCTTCATATAATCTTGGATTTCGGTTACAGGTTAAAGTTTTTCCTCTAGAAAAATTTGAAAGAAATGAAAAATAAATTTTCTGTGTGTTGAAAAATAAATTTTCAATGCTTTTCTTAGAAAATGTAATAAGAAATGTAAAGTGCACTATTTTCTGTATGTGTGGAAATTCTTATGTTCTCACATCTGTTACTCTTCACATTACTAAAATTTTATGCAATGTAGAATCCTACTGAGAATGGTTCTTTAAAAAAAAAAAAAAAACATGTATTGCAAAACATTAGTACGGGAGACCAGGGCTATTTGGCATAGTTTTTTACTTCTCGATTTTTCTAATTTTTTCTGTTATACTTATGTAAAAGTAATCCCAACAAAAACATAAATGTGAAAAGGAGCCAAGTTCGGTTAAAACAACGTTTGAGCAGTTTGAAGCAGCGGTGCCACCGACAAAAGAGTTGAAATCTAACAGGCTCCAAGTTCTATAACTGTTCTGTTAACTACAGTCGTGAGAGTTATTGAAATGTTCATTAATTTATTTTAATAACATTTCGTTAGTTCCTTTCATATCGGCTTCGGAACTTGGCAAGTTCATTTCTAACTGACGGTAGTCGGACTTTTTTGAACGTAACTTAGTGACGATTAAAACTTGCCCAGTTCCGAAGCCGATATGAAAGGAACTAACGAAATGTTATTAAAATAAATTAATGAACATTTCAATAACTCTCACGACTGTAGTTAACAGAACAGCTATAGAACTTGGAGCCTGTTAGATTTCAACTCTTTTGTCGGTGGCACCGCTGCTTCAAACTGCTCAAACGTTGTTTTAACCGAACTTGGCTCCAAGGGCGGATCCAGCTTCTGGTTAAGGAGGGGGTCATTTTCGGAAAGGGGGGGGTCAAAGTGCAATTTTTGTGCAAAAATGGGGGATTTTGGCAGTTTTTTCGTGAAATAAGTCCCAAAAATGCAATTTTTTGCTATATTTGGTCGGTTAAGGGGGGGGGGGGTCATGACCCCCATGACCCCCCCTCTGGATCCGCGCCTGCTTGGCTCCTTTTCACATTTATGTTTTTGTTGGGATATCACGCATTTTTGAAAAGCCGAAGTAACGGTTATGCTTTCATTTAGACACAAATTAATATACTACTGAATAAATACTGTCCTTCATTTGTTTTTCATATATACACATATATTTTTATTGGAGTTAAAAGACTGAAGAGCGGTATACTTACTGATAAAGATTTTTTTCAGCAATGTTGTTACTGTAGCAATATTGATGCATTTTTACCCATATTATAAAGTTTTAAGTGCTGCGAAAGTACCTCAATTGGAACAGACGACATCCGAAATAAGTAAATTTTCTTCGTGTTACCATATATCTACTTATATTAAAAACTGAGTATCTTTCTCACTATCTTTCTTTCTAACTATCTTTCTTTCTAACTATCTTTCTATCTTTCTATGTCACGCTTCTTTCTCCTGAACGCCAATGAACTGAAAGTCGAACCAGGTACCGATAGATAGGTAATTTTTCAAGCTTCTTTAGTTTCAATTGATATAATTATACGATTTTAATTAGCGAAGATATCAATTAATAAGTAGTCAAGTTTAAAGCGATTAAGCCTAATAAATGATTAAATATGAAATCCATTCTTGCAAACTGTCGCGTCGTTGCTATGAAACAGTATAATACAATGATAATGAGAATTTTGAATGAAGGCTTAACTAAATCAAACACGAAACTCATAAGCGGACCACTTACGTAGAATTTTTATCGCTAGTTACTGGTAATATTTTGAAACATTTATTTGTTGAAGAGCCATCTACTTATATTAAAAACTGAGTATCTATGTCTGCTTTTT
>JAXGGA010009615.1:0-50642 GCA_038373865.1 Uloborus plumipes
TAAACCCCAGTAGCATGGATTTCGCCTTTAATGTTAAAACTTGCATCCAATTGAAACGAAGAGCTGGAGCTCAGCTCCTACCAGCTCCTATGCAAATCATGCCCTGATACTTCTAGGTTCTGCTATAACAAACTTTTTCTAGCTACGTTCAAAAAAAAAAAAAAAAAGCAATTTTTAAAAAGACTTTGGCTTTAGACTTCTTTGAACTTACAATATTTATTACAGCCCCCCTCCTTCTTTGTTAAGAAAATAATTGCTACTAAGCACTTCAAACATCCTGAAGGAAATAAAAGCTGCACGAATAAAATTTTACCAGCTAGCAGTTTTTTCGAACTTAAAATGAGCTTCGCTTTAGTTGCATGTAAATAAAGCCACGTGACAAAAAATAAGAGCATATTCATTACACAGCTGCATAGAAGAAAGGATTCTTGTACTTGTGTTTCTTTGCAATGCAATACTTATATTAATTATTAGTTTCCATTGCACAAATGTGGGATGAAACTAATATTTGATTTTGGTTAGCAAACTTAAATGTTTGTCGAATGACTTTTCATCTATAATCTCTTTCTTTTCAATGGAAAAAGAGGTTCATTGTAACATCAAAATAAGATCTAGCCGAACCGTAAAGTTTTCTCAATTTTTTAAAAATAATTACATGCATCGAGTTTAGTGCTTTTAGTTTACTTTGCCAAATGCTGTAGTTTTTAATGATTTTATGCATTTCTAAAAATGCGTTTAGGGGCTGTCTATAAATTGCACTACACTACTTTTCAACATTTTTGACCCCCTATTTCTTTTCTTTCTTTTTTAAAGTGTTGCATTTCACCTTTTCCCTTCCTCCTTGTCACGAGTCACACTATTTTTCCTTATCATATTCTTATAAGAAATGCGTGATATTATACAGTCAACTCTCACTTATACGCCGCCTCATTTATGCGCCTTTTTCACCTATACGACAATTTTAAATGGTCCCAGCACATTCCATAGCAAAATATTGATAGTATCATTCATTTATGCGCCGTTGTAAAGATAAATATTCCACTTGTGCGTCGAATTTTCGGTAAAAAGTGAAAAAATTAATTTATTTTCTTTAAAAAACAAGCATTTTTCTTCACTTTCCTCTTTGATCTTTAGTCTCTAATGCTCACGGAAGGAATTTTTTCCACATCAACTAGAGTTCGGAGAGGGACGATTATCCATTATGCATCGTTTTAAAAGGGACAGTTTTTAGTTAAGTGTGCCACAATTTTTGTTTTCTCTTTATTATTGTAGTTACGTTACAGTAATTGCCAAACCGTAGTAATATGCCCCTTTTCTAAAGAAACATTTTTATTCATTCTCTCATTAGAAACTACGTTGCGTTTTAGTTCTTCAAAAAGGCTTGTTCACTTATACGTCTCTCTCACTTATGCGCCTTTTTCTATAGGTCTCTTGGACCGGCGTATAAGTGAGAGTTCACTGTATTTCTAGTTACCCCTTCTTCCTCCTTGTCACGAACTCACAATATCACACCCAATGTTGGACTTCGCTGGAGCACTTTTGCACTGAAAAGTACTTTTGTGCCCTCAAATACCGTCACAATATCACAAACTTCATCCTCTCAAGCCATGACATCATTATGTGGCAGCCCATGCCCGTCATTTAAGGGGTTCAGAGGGGTTAGTTGTTCCCCCCCTGACTTTGGGAAATCAATGTGTTTGCATGCAGGTGGGCGTGATTTTTGCCATTTTTCGGTAAATTTTACATTGTGTATACACCCTTTGCATTTCCCTTAGAAATGCGAAATGACGGGCCTGTGGCAGCCCCTTAAGAGCTTATTAGCTGGTAGGCCTACATTACTAAAAATCATTTAAAGATGAGTCATTTGGGATTAATATTTCAAATAAAAAAAAGGTGCTAAATGATTTTTAAATTTTCAGGTGGCTTTTTGGATCGATATTCTTCCATTACTAGAATTTGGATACTGCAGATTGCAATTTCCAGCCATTAAATGTCTTCGTTTAAATATCTACTCTGCTGCATTCTTAGAAGAGCAACATGTTTTCTCCGAAATCTCACTTAAATGCAGAATTTGTGATTACTGGTTGAAATTTAAAACCTCCTACCATTAAGAGGTAAAAAGAAAATAAAATCCCTCCAAACTCTCTTAAAGCTTTGCCTTTCAAAGCGTGAAATAAGGTAACTCAATCTTCCAAGAAAATTATTAAAAGGAAGTCTTCATATAAAATTTCTAACGGCCGCCTTCCATATGTAACTGAAATAATTTTATAAGAAATAAAATTTCCGCGAACCGAAAGCAAAGCGATCTAGTCACGTTTTAAGTGGGAGCAAAGAGATTAAACGAAAAAGTTTGTGATTTTCTGGAATTGAAATGGACGGTTGAAATCAATTTGTTGCAAAGATTGTTTCAGTAAATGTCACGTACTTTAAGCAAACATGTTTTTCAGAGATAAATGCAGTGGTGTTGCTGATAAGAAACAAAATTTTCGAACATTCGAATTTGATCTATAGCAGTACTTTTTAAAACTTTTGAGAGCCGACGTTCAAACTTATAAAAGAAAAAGAAAGGAAAGTTGTTTGATCTAAGCAAATAAAATGCGTGCCAATGTTTTTGTGCTTGACTTAGCTGAAAACTTTTATTGCGTATAAACCTGACGCGGTTTGAAAACAAGGTGATTATTTACGAAAAAAAGTCTAAAAATTATTTATTTTATCACGCTTTTCATTTTAAATGCTTAAGAGACAGATTTTATCAAAATAAAAAGATTGATGATTTTTCAAAATCATTATTAGCTTTGAGGTTTGAGATTTCAGCTATATTTCGCTTCATATTCGGGTTCAATTTTATAATCTACTCTTTCAATCCAGCTGCTGCACAACAAAAGTAGTTTTTTCTCCCACCTCTTTGAGTGATTCGAGCCGAAAACTAATCAGCACCAGCTCCAACTGTGGATCATTTTGCGAACCAAATTTTGGCTTATTAATTGAATCGCTTTCTGAATTAGAAAGTCATCCAAAGTGGTTATTCCCATTGGGCACTGGTTATTGATGTAGAAGACACACATACAAGTTTTCTCAAATGAGGTAAAAATGTGCTCATAAAGTCATTCAATATTCAAAACCCGAGCATTTTCATAAATCCAATGCTACCCAGCGGCGTAGCGTAGGATTTTGCCGCCCGGGGCATGCACCATATTTGCCGCCTGTTCTCTTTTCTCCTGCCCCCCCCCCCCTCTCGCCCGAGAAATGATGACATTTTTAATTTTTTACTGAATGAAAACAGGATTTTTTCTTTTTTTTAATCCACACCGTGTTTTACATTTTCAGGTATTCATCCTACAACAGGAAATGCTGATCGAAAAATTCTAATAAATTTCTTTCTAAAACTACTGAAATATGAGAGATAATATTTTCCCTAAATGAAAACATTTTACGCAGAATAATATTAAACAGCACACACTGGTAGCATTTCTTAAATCTTTTATTGAAAAAGGAAAAAAGCTGTAATTATAATATACCTGATAGATTTTTACTTATTTTTTTTTATTTTATTTTTTTTTAAGGAAAGAAAAAAAAAGAGAAAAAACTGCTTTACCTAAAATTTTATTTTCCTACTTTTCATCACAGCAAAATCTTTCACAACGCTATCGACTGAGTCAGTTGTTTCATGCTCTACAGGCAAAATTGCCAGATTGGATAATTTGAGGGTACTCATGGTTGATCTTAGGTAATTTTTAATTTCAATTAAAAAAAATTTCTCTCACAACTGGCATTGCTAATAGGTATTGAGAGAAAGATTCTGAGAAGTATGATTATACTAGCAAAAATACCCGGCGTTGCCTGGGTCAGTAATAATATTGAGAAACAATTTATATACTCACCTTTGTTTCTTTTTTCCTGAACTGAAGGAACTCAAAACTTGCCGCTTTGACGATTCTTAAAATGTCGCCAAATTTTTGGGTAAACTGTTTTGGGACACCTAGGATAATTTTGCTCCCCTCCTTACTTTATGAAAATACATTAAGTATTATTATGTCACTAATTTTTGTCAGAGAAATAGTCATCAAATGCTGATATACTATTGCGGACTATAAAATGACGTTAAAAGTTTTTGTCCTAATGATTTCGAAATTAATAGGAAACATTTAGCAATTATTTGTGCAAAAATGCAAATTAATGGTAATTTTAGTCTTGTTTAAGGATTTTATTAATTTAGTATGTGGATTACTTTACTTTTTGACATACTTTTAAAAAGGTTTTTAATGCATACATATGGAATCGGAAAACAAAAGAAAAGAAAAAACTCAACTTTTCAAATATGGGAGTATTATATCGATGATTAAGATTTTGCCGCAGTCGATAAATATCAGACAATAATCGTTTTATTTTGGTTACGTCGTGTAAAAAGTAAAGTATTATTACGTAGTCTTTGGCACAAAAACTGGCGTCAGTTGAAAAAATCGCCGAGAATCTCAGTTACTAAAATCTTGCACCAAATTTAGCAAAATTCCTGTTCAATCGGATACTAAGAAACTGCCCTATTATAAGTACCCCGAGAAAATGACAAATCAACGCAAACAAATTTTAAAAAATGCCGTTAAGTTGTATTTAAAACTCCATCAAATTGGAAAATAATGAACCTAATCTATTTATTAGTTGCCAATCTCTTCTAGCGGTTACATTATCGATACTCTAAAACACATATTTACAAAACTCGAGAAAATAATTAACGTAGTGAACAATCATCTAATAAAGGAATACAATTTATTCTACAAAATAATATTTGCACGTCTCAAAGCAACTTAAAACTAAGACTACAAAATGTTTTAAGTAAAAATCATGATAAGCTCGTTAGAGAGCGGGCGCGCGAGCGTTTCCAATGTCTATGTTAGAGCCGCTATAGGGGCCTTAGTCTATGTAAAAGCCTGGATATTAAATATGAAGCTGAAAAAAAATTACATTTTGATTTGACTTGAGAAAAGCCTTGAACATTTAATTCGAAAAGCGGAAATGATACACGCAATTCTAGCTATCGACAGGGAGTTGAGATGATACACTAAATACTGAATTAGTTTGTTGAAAGCCTTCGCGGATTTATGCGAAAAATGTACCTTAAATTGGAATGAAAAAAGCGCTACCAATCGAACTTTTTCGAATATCGTTATAAATTATAGCCTATGTGTTATTCTGATGTATAAGCTACATTATGGTAAAAGTTTCATGAAAATCCGTTCAGTAGTTTTTGCGTGAAAGAGGAACAAACATCCAAACATCCAAACATCCAAACATCCAAACATCCAAACTTTCGCATTTATAATAGTATTAAGATTAGGCTTCTAGTCTGATTTCCACTATATATTTTAATAAATCGAGTGGGCTTGACTTCATCAATTAATCAATACTAGGTGACCCGTGCGGAATTCCACAAAAAAAAAAAAAAAAAAAAAACTCTAAACTTAAAATTAGAGATGGAACGAAGCGGCATTTGGCCGAAGCGCCGAATACCGAAGCTTCGGCCAACTAATAGCCGAAGCTTCGGCCGAAGCTTCGGCTGGCGCACATATTGAAGTTTTTGGATTAAATGCATAATAAATGCGTAGAGTTTTATACTTTTCTCCATATGTTTTGATATTCTTAGTTACACAATAATTTCAGCTTACTGTGGCATTCTTAAATTGATTTCATTAATTAAAGTTCATTTTTATTTTGGTTGTTTTTATTTTAATGTTCTTAGTATTACACAACATTTTCAGCTTACTGAGTCATTCTTAAATTAATTTCACTAATTAAAAGTTTTCTTGTTTTGTTTTGCTTTGTACTGCTAGTACAAGAAAAGACAACATTACTATTTTTGTATTGCAAATTAGTAGTAGGAAGCTCTACTTGGAACACGAAAAGCTCAGTCTGCAGTTCAGTTGATGTTTTATAATAAAACAACTGATATGATCATGTATTATACCATAGAACTACCCAATCTACTACTATTTACGTTGCGTTATATATTTATCTTAATATTCTTAATGCAAAATGCTTCAGTTTTTGGTGAATTCAAAAAAATAGTAGGGTAAAAGCACAAGTAGTCCGCCATTTAAAAGATCTTTTGTTGATCTTGGCTAACCTAGAACTTTCAGCTATCAATACAGTACCAAAAACAAGGTAAAACTTTAGGATGAACCTTTCTGATAGTGAATCATCTACTTGTTTCAGAAATTTAAAAAACAATCATGTTAAAATCCAAGCTGTTGTCAACACTAGTACACTCCAGTAGTCGGCCACAGAATCATCTTACCTGAAAAATAAGCAGAATCGCAATCTTGGATGACGGGCACACCATTCAAAATGAAAGGACTCATTACTAATTCAAGAAAAAGTACCCGCGAAACTTAACTGCCACTGGTTGATGATTGAGGATAAGTACATGAATGTGTGAATGCGTCATATATGATTTTGAATTAAAAATGTACTATTTATGAGGAGTTTTATGTCATTGTGTCCGACTACTGGAGACTGGCTGACTACTGGAGCACTTAATCTATCATGCATTCTTTTTTACTTGTCTTTCATTCGCTGCATAAATTTCAGGCCGAAGCAGCCGAATCACAACTCATGCTTCGGCCAGACCGAAGCTTCGGCAAATTGGCCGAAGCTTCGGCCCGGCCGAAGCTTCGTTCCATCTCTACTTAAAATTTAATACGACAATTTTTATTGGCTTCATTTGCACAACATCGCCATCAACTGCCGTCGTTCTGACAACTTTTTAAAAAGATCAAAGACACGCTCACTTTTACAACTACTACAAAAGTGATACCCTGTATTAAAATCAAATACCCAAGGCTACTACTAAACTAAATACTAACGTTATCGCAAAACTACCATAGTATTTTGAAACAATAAAAGTTACAATTAAGGTTTACCGAGCTAAGCCTTGGCTTGAAATGTCGCATTTAAAATTGATTGGAACAACAATGTAACGATTTTAACAGTTGAGCAAAAAATTTAACCTTTTCAAACTTCAATCGCTTATAAGTCGCTTAAACGTGGATTTTCGAGATTCTCGTTACGCGGCGCTAGCGGAGAAACGTTCTAAAGAACGCATTTTTTTTAATCTTTCGAATGAAATCAAAATGGAGACGATACGACAATTATTTCGCTAGATAGAGTCAATTTTGTGCCCAAAAATTGAAGTTCGCATAAAAAACGAACCGACACTTTTTAGAAGGTGGGTCTAATTTTCGTCAATAGACCGCGGGATAAGCTTCAAAATCATAAATTTTCTTGCAATTCGATAAAGAAATGAGCGAGTTTCGACCGGGTATAGGATTCGGCTTAGAGAAATAATATATGGAGATCACCCGTGGCAGTAGCGAAAGTCCTTAGCCTCATTCGTTCAAGCTTGAATTCGTTTTCATCAACATCGCTATTGAAGTGCTCTAAATCAAAGCTGCCGTCTTCAACGTCTAGCAGCTGGGCTGGAACGAGAAAAGCAAACTTGTTTGCCAAATTCTGTAAATGCTTAAATCTATCCAGAATTTCTACCATTATTTTGTCTAAAGAAGAAAATAACTTTCTTCTCAGTTCGTTTTCATGTGTCAGGGCAGCATCTTTGCTTTCCATCTCCAAACATATGTTTCTTCGTTATTTTTCTGGGGCGATCCATTGAAATCCCGAGATCTTCGCACAAAGTTTTCGCATAACTTATAGCACCCTCTATAAGTTCTTATCTCTTCTCTGTAAGTAACATCTGCAATGCATTTATTTTATATGCACACTGATGCAAGCTGAGCCCGCTGTTTGCAAATATATTTGCTCATCATTGACTTCCTGCAGTACAGGCTTCCATAGGCCTAAAAAACACAGAAAAGAAATGATTGCATTGCAATCAACAAAGCTCCTGCGTCTGTCCGAGTGTTCAAGCTTTCGCCGTTCTCTGTCAGTTTTTCTATCGCTTCCAAAATTTCCTGATATTTGTCCCACACCATGTGCCAGTGATAACGGACTGCATGCTGCATGCAGACAAGTTTGATTTGAAAGGAGAGGGGATAAAAAAAGCTTTTGATGCAGATTTAGTTATGCATAATTTGTCATAAAAATAATATTAATAAAAAAAAATGTTGCAGAATTTGCCGCCCCTAGCAAAGTGCCGCCCAGGGCGAGTGCCCCCTTTGCCCCCCCTACGCTACGCCACTGATGCTACCCTGTATAATGCATATATGGTAAATGCGTGAACTGGCTTTAATTCAATTTATGCTTCGTGGAGTTAATAATGAATTAGACATAGTTTCTATAAACAAATTCAGGCTTTTTTACACTCAAATATTTACTTAAATAATAAAAAAGGAAACAAAAATAGTTTTTACGTAGAATAATGATAGGATTTAAAAATTTTAAAAAATTGGTTCTCTTACTTTTTAGTAATAGTTTTTCTCACACAAAAGTACGACAAAATCAAATTATTAAAAGCTTATGTTGTATGTATACTTGAAGATGTCAATTCGGTATTTTCTACTGATATCGTATTCATGCAATGAATTTTTCTTTAAGAAATATAAATATTTCAACACTTTTTATTCGAAAAAATTGGGAATTATATTTTCCAATTTATAGCAAAATTGATTAGTGGTGTTATGTGTAAATATGGCATAGTGCATATCAATAGCGTAATACGTAATTTATCTATATAAGAGATATATTTTTGTATGTGGGTTAGTGTGTTCCTTATACAAATCCACAATTTACATACGTCGGATCTTCTCCAAACTTGGCACACAAGTACACCTATGAGGATAATTCATAGATGTACATGATGTGAGATGTAGATTCATAGATGTGTGCCTCTATGTGATAAATTCAAATAGGAAAGTTTTTATCCCCCTAATGGGGATGTGGGGGATTTCTTTAAAAAGTCCAGTAAATGTTCGATATTTGCCAAGTTGCACACAAAGGTAATTAATTTAATGTTCAGAAACTCACATGGGGATTTTCCATTTGTGAGTGTCCACACACACGAAGGGGGGAGGGGGGGCGTACATAAATTCACAGCTTACCTCGGTTCTGTGCCAAATTCGGTTCAGAGGGCCTTTGATGCCCTCAATTTGCATAGGGAATTTCCCTCGTATGGGAGTTGAACCCCTTATAGGGTTTTCAATTGAACATCCGTGAAGCGTAATGTTTACACCTATTAATAACAATAACAGCAGTTTTTTCAATATAAAAAGATCTAAAGAGGTTTAAATTTAAACTTTGAGTTAAAAAATTGGTTTTTTTCTACACATTGACGAGAAATTTTTATACAAGTTTTTTTTTCTTTTATTGAAGCCTATTGTTGAAAATGCTTAGTCACTTTACAGATTTTTTTTTTTTTTTGAGGTAGACCGTGCAACGCCATTCAACGTAGCTTGTTAACTTATAAAAGGATTTTGTTAACATTATTTTTTATTGAAGTTTGAGTGTAGTTCCATAAAAATATGTCAAAATTTAAATTTTCAAAAAATACAGAAAGAGAATGTTGACATTCTCAGCGACAATATCTAACGTTTCAGAACATATTTTGTAAATAGCTGGCAAGAACCAAACTTTTATGAACGTGTTTGGATGTTTGCCAAGCAAAGCTTTTTCCTCTTAGGTTTCTTTTGTTTAACAGGAATTCTTAAGAATAAAAACTGTTGCATTGAATTCACTTTGATAACAATCAGTGACAAAAGGTGAATTTAAAAGTTTCAGCGTATAAGAGGTTCTTATTAATTATTCACGTGAAAACGTTTCCTTGCCCTGTCTTTTGTGACCCTAAATCTCAAAAATGTTCTTCAAAACTTTTGACAAATTTTTCATTACACTTAGAGTGGTGGAGTTATTTTCTTCCAACTAGATGTTTTTTTCGCAATACAATTATACGAGATTTTAATTAGATTTTAATGCGCTCCTTTGATTTTCGTCAATTATTTACCTTCCGAAATTAGAATAAAACTTTAAGGTGACGACTGCACGGTTTTTCATCAAAGAATGAACGTCAAATTATTTTTTGAAGATTAAAAAGAATAAATGGGGATTTTAATTTTAAATCTAGTTGAAAATTTTGTATTCAATTCTTCCTTTTATAATTATTACTGCTATTATTTTCACATCCTTTAGTAAGAAATCGTTGTACATTTTTTGTACTTTTCTCGAATGATGAGTTGTTTTAATTTAATTAGTTTGAAGTATGTTTCAACCATCACTTGATTCGCTCAAAATCAAACAAAAGCACTAGACCATGGCGAATGTTTATAAGACGGTTGCGATAATTATGTAATACTTTTAATTAAAATATGAAATGATTTTTTAACATAATTTCTTCAAATATGGTAAGGAAAATGTGTGAGAAGAATCTTATGTTGCTTTTGCATTGTTGAAAAAAATAAACAAGCGTTTTGAAATCGAATTTCAAAACGTTTTTAGAACAAATAGTATGGGACAGAGTTCACGCCTCATTACGTAACTATGTTTGACTTCACTTGAAAAGGATATGATTTTTGAAAATGTTTTAAAATTCGACGCTTGTCCAGTTTTTTTCATAACTGTTTACAGTTAAAACTATTATCAGGCAATCGAATCTTTTCTTCCCCTCTATGCTATGTAAACTCACTACTTATTTATTAGAGTAAACTCAACTAGTTCATCATTAGAGTAAATCTCTGATTAGAAGATGCATTTCTCCACATTTTAGGCATTCTAATTAGAAGAATACAAAAGTATTCTGAAAACTAGGTACAAAAATTTGAGATTTTACCTGCTACTAGCTGCTTTATATTAACGAAAGAAAAAAACCCCAGATAAATCGTTTTATTAAAAGTCTTGTTCGCCTACGCTTTCTTTCCTATTCCTTTTCATGACGTCAGAATTATGTACGATAAAAATATTGAGTAAATCCAGTAACTCTACGCACTTAATTTCAACATCTAAGTTATCGATAAAAAATGCAAAGTCAATTTTAAGTCCAATAGCCTCCTCTCCTTAATATAAATTATAGCAAGGATTTTTTGTGATTCAGTTTTTGCTTAGCAGAGAAAAAAATATAGAAAACAAAGTCGATGTCTCTCGATCATCTGACAAACTCCTTTATGAGATTCAAAACTTCAATCATGCTGCTGTAACTCATCTTGAAAAAATAGAAGTTTCTTAAAATACCTCTCCGACAAATTATTGACTCTCTTTCTCATATAACTAGTACAGTCATTTAAGATAACTTTGATCTATGCGGGTAAACTATCTCCCATTTTATATCTTTTAGTATATATGATTTTGAGAAAAAGAAAAAAAAAATGTTGAAGGCCAAGTGCTGCACTTTACTGGAAAGGTTACAAAATATTTTTTTTTTATATTTTTTGTTCAAACAAAGTTGGCAACACTGCATACTGCTAATAGTAAAATCCAATACTGTACCTCAGAGCCAGACTAACGTAAGTCCATTTTCGTTATTTTTCAGTAGAGAGGAAAAACGATTGTCGAATACATGCAAAGGATGGGACTCATGCTCTTTTCATGCTGCTAAATAATTGTGAAGTAATTTGTTTTATAGAATACTGTTATAATGAGTCGATGTGGAATAAGATTCTACATACAATGAAGCAAAGAAATGAAAATGGCCGTTTTTGGATTTACTTCGTTCTGGTTCTGAGGTACAGAATAATTCTGAAGCTACTGTTTAGAAGTTACTCTAAAGTGCTGAGTTTAAGTTCTTGAAATTTGTCGTCTCTTACACTGTAATATTCTGTAAAGTTTAATAACTTATTGTAATGAAATAACAGTGAATAGTTTTTAATCAGTTAGAACTTTTACTTTTCTTGTGTAAAGTTGCACTATTTTTCCTGAAATAATATATTTTACATAACCTTTTCTCATAGTACCGAGTTTTCTTAACTGTCAAGATGACAATACTGTACCTAGTGAGTTTTTAGTGAGTTTCATGCCAAGAGATGCAGTAGCACTATTAAAATATGAGGAGGGTAGCTAAAAATAAAGATTAAAGCAATGCGTGTAAACCTATAACCATCACAAAAAGGTCAACTAACTAAAACTAATTTTACAGCTCTTTTTTTTTTTTATCAAAGAAAACAAACCTGTTGATTAAGTCTAGGTGGATTTATTCGGGCATCATTTGTGACTTTAAACATTAATATTAATTACAGTCGACAGTCCTAAGACACAGATTCTATTGTTTTTCTATCATTTATTGATGAAGCGAAATAAATTATATTAATTTTATTTTCACACGGCTAAAGAATGCAGATTAATTCAAAGGCAGAACTTAAGTGTTCATCGTTAGATTTTTCGACTAGGTATAACAAGCGTTATAAAATTGCATTTTCCAAGATTACTCCGAACGCGAACCAAAAAAAAAAAAAAAAAAAACAAATGAATAAAATAAAATAAAAACACAGAAAAATGAATAAATAAATATCTAAATAAAATAATAAAAATTCACACGTTTCAATAGTTTTAAATTTCTTTGAGAGTCATTTATGTTAAATTTGAAGAAAATAAATAATGTTTGCTCATATCTGCTTCAAAAATAGAGCCCAAAGAAACACAAATTTTGAATACTTTAGTTAAATCAGAACCAGCCTTTTCTGTTTTTTAAATGGAAAAATTCAGATCCCAAACTAAAATTAATTAAGAACGGAACATTAGAATTTGCCTATAAAACTCGTATTGCAAATAAATTGTTATACTACCTAAACTTTTCTCAGAGGTCTTTCTAATAAACAATCAATTTCAATTCTTCAGATCTCCCTATCACTACTGCTAATTTCCTTCATTTTCTACTCAAGTGGGCAATCATAATAATCCTTTTCACTGTCTCTTACCTCCTCCACCCTTTCTTGCTTCCAGCTTTTATAGTCTCATTATTTACCTTCCTCCAATCTTTATTCCCGACTCCAGTAATTATAATCGCCCCTCAACGACACAGATTGACATGGACCTTAATGATGCTGTCATTTCCATTTTGCAAATAATTGTTTTTGTGTTCTTTCATGGTGCATTCTTTAAATTGTAGTAGTAAAAATGTATCGAAACTAAAACTGAATTAATTGTTCATGTTTTAAAACATTTAGCTTTGTTTTGCTTTTCAATTTTTCTTCTTTTTTTAACATAAATAAGGTCTGAGGTGGTAAATAGAAACGAAAATAATTTAAAATTTTAGATTCATCCTTTCCTTTTTAATGAATTGAGGCATAAAACTTCGTTCGTTTCATTCAAGACTATTTACTAACAATAGGCGTGGAAATTGGAAAGCGGCCAAACTACATTACTGTAACGTAACTACAATGATAATGAGAGAACAAAAAATTGAGCATACCTTATTACAAAATGTTCCCTTTAAAATGATACATAATAGATCCCCGTCTCCGAATTCTAGTTCAAGCGAAAAAAATTCCTTCCGTGAGCAATAAAGGCGAAAGATTAAAGAGGAAAAATGCTTAATTTTTTAAAGAAAATAAATTATATTTTTAATATTTTACGGAAAATTCACCGCAAAAGTGAAATATTTATTTTTCGAGCGACGCATAAACAATGATACTATCATTATTTTGCTATGGAATGTGCTGGGACCATTTAAAATCGTCGTATAAGGGAAAAAGGGGCATAAATGAGGCCGTGTATAAGCGAGAGTTCACTGTAATATAATGCCTGTCTAGCAGGGGAATATTGAACATAGCGACAGGATTTATAATGTCACTAGTGAAATATTTATTTATAGTCTTCACTGAGTTGCGAATGAGTGAAAACGAAAATTATTTCTATGGAAACAATGAAAACAAAATGAAAATAATAATAATAATAATAATGATAAAATAAAATGAATTTGAATTTTGACATAGCGAATTCCAACCATTAAAATATTTTTTCCGTGATGACGAATTGTGATAGGTGTGTGTAGTCGGTCGTATGTGTGTGTGTGTGTGTGTGTGTGTGTGTGTGTGTGTGTGTGTGTGTGTGTGTGTGTGTGTGTGTGCTATTTCGCCACCATGCCCTGCAAGGGGATGCCGTAAGACCGTTGCAGACTCCGTTTCACTGCAATACCCCATTCTGCACAGTCAAGGAATAGAGTTCGGTAAGCAAGTTCGAGGAGATGGAGTACCGAGACGTGAGACTTCGGCAGAGTGCCAATCTGAAAAAATAATTACCTGCCAACTGGGGTACAAACAAAACATGTTGCCATTTGTCACTGCCCACAAATATTTCTTTTCATTCAGAATTGGAAACGGAAAAAGATTAACTTGGTATTTCTGGATATCTATTCTGTACCTCAGAACCAGGCTAACGTAAGTCCATTTTCGTCATTTTTCAGTAGAGGGGGAAAAACGATGTATTCGACAATCGTTTTTCCCCTCTACCGAAAAATGTAGAAAATGGACTTACGTTAGTCTGGTTCTGAGGTACAGAATTATGCCCGTAGATGCTTCATTCCTGCCTTTAAAGAGGATGTTCATCTTTCCATTTCAGTGGTGGTCAGACAGTATTCTTTCAGAGTAATTGTGTACGAGAAATTTGACTTTTTAGGCCATTTATTCGCGAATGAAATCCTGTCTTCATTTACATCTTCATTTACATCTGATTTACATCTCCATGAGCTTGAAGCAAAAGGTATCTGAGATTTACACAAGATGTTTAACACAAGCTAGACTTAGGAGGTTATACAGTAACGATATTCAGTGGCGTAGCTATGGGGTTCAGCGCCCGTGGCAAACTTAAGAAATTGCGCCCCCCTCCTAGGATCTGCTGGATGGGAGGTCATTGTGACCTCCTAAAATTTCCTTGTTCCAAAAATTTTCATTTATTTATTCGAAAACTTTGCAGGCGATATTGCAACTTTGAAAGAATTTTTCTTTCTTTTAGCGTTTTTAACGATGGTCAGTGCTCCTTGGGAGAGCTTTTATGGCTCTACATCAGGTTTTATGGGGGGTTGAAACGAAAGAAGTGCCCAAACACAGTGAAGGAACACCCTCACCAGATGACTAATGCAGCATTTTTAAACCATTTTCTTTCTGTAAATATGTAAAAGTAGTTACTTCTATCGATTGACCTAATAATGATGCTTTGAAACTATTTTTTCCAACAAATTACGAGGTGTTCATTCACTGGTCGGTCTACTCTATATAGACTCCAGATCCCATGTAACTAAATCCTATTTTGCCTAATAGCTTCAAGCTAACATCAATGTAGCCAACCAAAATCTACCAAAACAAAGTTGCATTCTGCATGGTTTATGTTGTAGCGTGGGGGCACAGTTTGCGCTGCTCGGAACAGTCTATCAAATTTTTGTCTTTTGGTCTGTTAGCACTTTATTTATTTATTTATTTTTCTTTTTTTTTTTCGCTCAAAATGCCGCCCCCCCTAGCTGCTGCGCCCGTGGCAAGAGCCACTCCTGCCAACCCCTAGCTACGCCACTGACGATATTTAATATGTAGGCATTAAATCACATGTGATCAGCTTAATCCTCCAAATATAATCTGAAATTACTAAAGAGATTATACATAAATTTAAAATGCACGAAAGTTTTGCAAAATTTACACAAAAGGAGAATTTATATCAAAATCTAGCTTTCCAAATTAAAAATAAAACAAATAAATAAAAATTAGAAGTACGTCAAACTTAGTTGTTTCCATTTACCCTATAGTACAGTATGTAATGAAAACACTTAAATGTACATCAAAATTTGCAGGGAAAATGACATTCACAACTTATTAATTTTAATAATCCTCCACGTGGCAAATGAAAATAGCTGAAACAAGTTAGAATTTATTTTGAACGGCTCAAGAATATTAAAATCTGTTTTCGCGATGCAACAAAATGTACTGTACCTCAAATAATAGTTCTTTTCTGATACTTTGACATAAATGATATAGAAAAACATTCTAAACGTTTATAGTTACATTTGTTTCTAAAGAAAAAAAATTTGATCCTAATAGCATGCTTTCATTTGCTTTGCTTCTAATGCTTGACAAATGCTGTCCACCTTGAAAGCCGCGACTAGCATTCGCGAACTGTTCCACTTAAAAAAGGGGTGATGGGTTGTCAGTTGGAACTTTCCGAAGTTTTCAATTTAAAACTTGCATTTGATATCCTTTTGACATATTCAGCTAAACTATTTATTTTAAATTAGCATCGTTCCACGTTGTTTGATACGGCTCAAATGCTTCTTATTATTTTTCCCCTTATTGTTATCTTACCTATCCCCACTATTTTGGTAAAACCAGAGAAGACCTGACGCATGCGTAAAAACGTGGAATGTTTTATCTAAGAAAATTAGACAGTAACAGTGGGGTGCCCGGGAGCAAAAACCGAGCGAGACGCTGCGACGTACGTCTCAGATTCTTGAAAGAGGCTGCATACTATTTCTTAGTTGTGCTGAAAGAAAAAAAAAAGAAAAGAAAACCTAAAATTTAACTGAAAAAAAATCTTAAATTTCAGCGAACAAAGACTTGTGCTGTATTTCCTGAGTTCTGGAATATAATAATCAGGTAGCATGCACTATTAGTGTTTAAGTTAAGCACCTTATTTTTACGCTTTTTACGATTAATGTACCATTGGTTTATTATGCAAAATATTTTGGGGGATTTTAATTTGCGTCGTAAACTGCAGAAAGTAATTCTTCCCCCGTACAGTGGAGTACAGTAACATTAAGCCTATTGTGAAAAATAACGTATGATTGCATATATAGTGTGGAAAATGCAAATATGGCTATATCGTTGGTATTCAAATATTAAATATTATAATTATGAAATATTGACAATAGTCTAGTAAACGAAGGTCAAAATTAGGGTGAAAAAAACAAAAAAACATGCAGTTTTGCAAATTGGCACACAGGTACAGGAAGGTCTCCTGATGAACATATTAAAAGTCCCCGGTGGTGAGGGGGAGTTCGCAGCGCCACCTGGTGTTTTATGGGTGTTTTTTCAGTTTTCGTCTTATATCTCAAAAACTATTTACTTGCGAGAAAAAATGTCAATTAATGAATTAAAGATCATAAAATTATCTTTAAAACACTTTTTTAGTTTTTATTATACCTATAATAGTTGCCGAGATATTGAGCTTCAAAGTTGGTTAATTTTTGAAAAACCAACTATTTTTTCCATCTTTTCTATTTTTGGAGCCGCCTCAGTGATTAATTTGATATGATTCTTTTCTTTTTTCGACCTGAAGTAGTACAGGTCATTAAGGCGATTTGATTTCTTGAAACGGGGAGGCAGGTTGGGGAGGAAGGAGGCGAGGAATGAAGGAGGACCAAAATATGTGCTAGTTCACTATTTTTCCCTCTACCATAGTTCAGCAAACGAAGGCCCTAAGTAAGGGTGAAAAAATAATAATATAGTTATAAAAATTTGCACACACGTGCAAAAAGGGCTCCTGATGAACGTATTAAAAGTCCTCGGTGGTAGGGGGTGAGCTCGCAGCGCCACCAGGGATTTTGGGTGCGTTTTTTTTTTCAGTTTTCGTCTTACATCTCAAAAACTATGCATTCGTCAGCAAAATCATCAATTGGTAAATTGAAGAACATAAAAATACCTTTAAAAAGAATGGTTTAGTATCTTATAACTGAAATATATGGAATCGACTTGATATTTAATTTCTAAACTCGTGAGATTTTGAAAACCTATCGTTTTCTTTTCTTCTTTCTTTATTTTTTGGGACTGCGAAAGGAATATTAATCACTTTTTTTTAAATTTCGATAGTTCTGTGCTATTTAAGTCAACTAAGGTCCAAGAAGACCTTAAATCATGTTAGAAATAAAACGTATACCCTTCTGCGAAAAGGATAAATAATAAAAATAATGATAAAAAAGTCCAAACATTAAAAAAAAAGAATAATACAAGTGAAATGATAAAAGTGAACAGATGTAGAATAAATATAAACTAACATAATAATGACATTGTAACTAAGTTAAATGGGTACTTTCGTCGTCTGACTGTTCATTTAATGTGATATCTAATTTTGAGCCGTTATGGCAGATACCCGGGCAGTTTATGCAAGCAATGCTGCAGTTTATCCTTGATTTTCTGCAGCCGCATCTTGTACCATATACTTTCGTGTATGAACAAAAAATCATGGAGAGAATGGAGTCAGGAGAAGGAAGCCTTGAAGTTGTTATAGGTTTCCTTGATGGACCGGCTTTTTTCCATCCCCAAGCATCGGGTGGAAGTAATCTCACCAACCACTTTTGAATCTGGTGATAAACTCTTAATGAATGAAAGTTTGCGGCATCTTCAGTAGGTGGGAAGGAAACATCTGGTTTTATTTTTCATGCTGCTCTCTGAAAAGATGTAAATCTCTGTTCATTCAGAGAAGTTACATTTACTGGAGCCCCATGTAAGGCCAAGAAAAATAATTGGCCTGCCCCCGCTACCTGCTCTGGGGTGTAAAGGGGGTTTGAGAACACTTCCGGAACGTATCCCAACGATTGATTTTTTTGCAACAACTTTATGAATTTGTCTTTGCCTTTGTTATATGTAGCTGATACTGTGTCGCAGCCGGAGAAAGCATGGAGGAAGAGAATTTGATCTTTGAACTTGCAAGTGTTTTGTAATTCTTGTGAACAAAAAATCTTGGTGCTCACTTTATCTTGCCTGGTTTAAGGAAAAGAATATTATTATTACTTGGAGTCAAAGCTATTAATAAAACAAGAAGATCAACGTCTTCACCTACGACAACAAAAATTTTTTCAGAGAGAGATTTTTCCAAAGAGGTTCGAATTATCATAGCATCAGCGTCATCATCACACAAATGGAACTTTTTTTTCTGCGATCATCTTTATTATTATAGCAATTATTATAGCTATAATAAGAACTAAAAAAGCATTTTAAAGAAAATTTTATGATCTTTAATTCACTAATTGACATTTTTTCTCGCAAGTAAATAGTTTTTGAGATATAAGACGAAAACTGAAAAAACACACATAAAACACCAGGTGGCGCTGCGAGCTCCCCCCTCACCACCGGGGACTTTTAGTATGTTCATCAGGAGACCTTCCTGTACCTGTGTGCCAATTTGCAAAACTGCATGTTTTTTTGTTTTTTTAAACCCTTTATTGACTAGACTAAAATTCGCCGCTAGAGGGCGCTAGTGTTGCAGGGGAGATTTTTGCTGCTCTGAGATAAGTGATTTTTTAATGTAAATCTTTGTTTTTTACTACTTTAGTCTAGATTATTTGAGTGTATTTTATCATATAATTTAGTATTTTTGTGTATTTGAGACTTATTTTTGCTTTATTTGCATTTTTAAAGAGTTTTTCAATGTTTTAAGCTAAGCCTAAAATGTGGTGATTTCTTTGTTGTTAAGTCTGTGTGCTTTGTTGGGTGTAGCAATTTAGTTTATTTATATTTACTGCTGTCTTAGTTTTCTGCATTCTATGTATCTTTAAACTCAAATGCTTTTTTATTTTTATTATTAGTATTTATCCTTCAATTTTGCATTTTTGTCTCTTTTGTATTGTCTTCATAAGTGGATTATTTTGAGTTAGTATGGGTGTTATATGCATTTGGAAAGAGGTTAAGAGTGGAAAGGGGAACAACAGGTGGATTTCTTGTGACCTATGTCACATGTTCTGCCAGTATGAGGGAAAGGAGGAGTCAATTAGTGAGCTGGATTATATTTGCACCAAGTGTGCTGAGCTCTCTGAATTGAAACATAGCATGACCATTTTGCAGGCCCAAATAGCCTTAGGTTGTGGGATAGAGGAGGATGAGATAAGCACTCCAGATGGGAAGGGGGAAATTACTAAAAAGGATGTGGGCATTAGCTGTGAGTTAGTTAGTAGGGATGTTCCAGAGGTGAAGGGGGAAGTTATTAGTAAGGAGACGGACTGGGAAATGAAGGGGGTAATTTTGGGGGACTCAATGGTGCGCGAAGTGGGAAATTCAATCGGGAGGGTAAAACGTAAGGTGGCTAGGTGTTGTTTACCAGGGGCTCGGGTGAAGGATGTAAATAAGGTTGCAGAGAAGAAGGGGACATTTCATAAGGAGGATATAGTTACTTTGTGGGTGGGAACCAACGATGTAGGCCATAGTAATAATGAGGAGTTTAGGAAAGAATGGAATTCCCTGTTGGACAAAGCAACTAACTGTTCGACCAGTGTCCAAGTGGTTGGTTTGCTTCCCAGGTATGGAGTGCACAGGAGCTGGTTGAATCAGCGGGCTAGGTGCATGAACCTGTTACTAAAAGAAATTTGCCAAAAGCGCGGTGTCAGGTTTGTTGATGTGTGGAGTCATTGCAAGCGTGATTGGATTGGTAGGGATGGCCTGCATTTGAGTTCTATAGGGGTCAAAATGGTTAGTGGTTTGGTTTTAGAGGCTTCTGAGTCAAAAAACTAAGTTGGAATGGGGGGCATGGTTCAAGGAGCAGTTTTCAAAAGAATGCAAACTCTTTAGGTTTTATTAGAAATAGTAATAGGGAGACGAATAAGAGCAGTCATTTTAAC
Organism: Uloborus plumipes; assembly: GCA_038373865.1. Lineage (NCBI taxonomy): Eukaryota > Metazoa > Arthropoda > Arachnida > Araneae > Uloboridae > Uloborus > Uloborus plumipes. The sequence continues at coordinate 20,456 of JAXGGA010009615.1, forward strand.
AATTTCGATTCAAGAAATCGCAAGGGGTTGAATAAAAGCAAGTTGAGCATGCTTAAGGTTTTCTATACCAATGCTCGCAGTATTAGGAACAAGATGGAAGAATTGAAAAGCATAATTATAGATGAGAAGTTGGATATTATTGGAGTTACCGAGACATGGGCTACCAAAAATGATGATGATTTATTGTGTATTGCTGGGTATAATTTGTTTAGACAAGATAGAGCAGGTAAAAGAGGTGGTGGGGTTTTGTTTTATGTTAGGGATACTTTAACTTGCAATGAATTTGCAATAAATGACAAACCTAATGATATTGACATGGTTTGGCTAGAACTGATGAGCAGTAAGGGTAAAAAATTGCGTTTGGGTAACATTTACAGGCCACCTAATCTAAGCCAGGGTCAAGATGAAGAGATGTATCGTATTATTAGAGACATGTCGAGTAAGGGACCGGTAATTATAATGGGGGATTTCAATTTTCCGGGCATTAATTGGAATAATTCTTACCCCAATAATAGTAAAGAAGAGGAATTTCTAAAAGTAATTGGTGACTGTTTCTTAGATCAAGTTGTTTCTGGGGGAACACGGCAGGATGCTGTTTTGGATCTAGTTTTCTGCAATGTTGAAGGTTCTGTTCAGGCATTATGTGTAGGGGAGCATATTGGGGATAGTGACCACAACAGTATTAGGTTTGGGATTAAGTTTGATATGCACAAAGACAAAAATTTTAGGATTGTGCCTAATTTCAGAAATACTGATTTTGTCGCACTCAGGCAGAGTTTGAAAACTGTTTTTTCATCAGGTTTGGACAATAGCGAGGTAAATCTGCAGTGGACTGAGTTTAAGGAAAAACTAGCAAAAACAGTTGGGGATTATGTTCCTTTTAGGAGAAAAGGGGTAAACACAAAAATTTGGCCCATGTGGTTCACTAGTGAAACTAAGGATACTCTAAACCGTAAGCAAGCTGCTTTTCGTCGATTAAAAGAAACTGGTCACAGCGCAGATAGGCTACAGTATTGTGAGGCTAGGCGTAGTTTTAAGTATTTGGTACGGTTTCAGAAAAGAGAATTGGAACAAAAGCTTGCAGATAATATTGACAGGAACCCAAAGGGGTTTTTTGCTTACGCAAATTCTGGGAAAGTTCGAAATAGTCAAATTGGGCCACTGGTTGATGAGCATGGAAATTTAATTCAGAATGATGGGGATATTGCTAATGTTCTAAATGACTTTTTTTCCAGTGTTTTTAACGATAACTGTATCTCAACAGTTGACACAAGTAAGACACAAGCTACTCTACAGCTTGAGGATTTTGTTTTTTCTAGGGAGGACGTTTTTAGTCTGTGGGCCAAGTGCAAATATCGTTCAGGTTCGTTTACCAATCTTAGGGACTACGAGAACTTGCTTGAAATCTATTAATATTGATGTACTCAATCGAAAAATCCAATGTTCCCAAGCGGAACTTGTCTCATTAAGTTTTAATTAGTAATTGAAACACGAACTCTTTTCCTTGGCCTGCTCACTCTTTCACTAGAGACGTTGTCCCTAGGTGGCGCTATTGCACAAAATATTTGCAATCTAAAATTTTAATAAACAGTTTTTCAACCATAATTTTACTTTTTTACTCGATTTTACATTTCAAAATATATTAATACGTTTTGAATCACTCACTTTTTTCGCTGTGTGACTTAATATAAAATCAAAATCGAACATCGTATCAATCCGCCAGGCGTTTCAGATATTCTCATTCTTTATTTTTGATCAAAGAGCGCCAGTTCGCGCGGTTTCGTTTCGCGTCGCTGTCTTTTATGGCTTGATATCCCCTTTTGGCGATGTTTCACAAAGAGCAACTTTTAGTGGGACGACATTGTTGTATACCGTATTTTTTGCCGTATAAGACGCACCGTCTTATACGGCATCAATTTAAGATTAATTAAAATTGGGGGATTTAATTTAAAATTGGGTGTGTCTTACACGGCGAAAAATACGGTAATATTGCGTTTTTTACGCTGCTATTTTGAATAACGTTTGATTTTTCAAAATTTTAGTTAAATCTTATAAAATTGAGTGTTTATTGTTTTTGCTACATAACTCGCAGTCGTGAAAGGAGTTAGTGTAGGAGATATAGAGATTAAATAAGAACCAGTTTAGACATTTTTTGTTGCTGCTTTATTTCTAGAACATAAATTAACTATTACTGTTTTTCAGAAAACCAATACTTATAAAATCACAGGCCCGTCATTTGGGGGAGGGGGGGAGTCAATTCCTCTCCTTCCCGGCTTTGAAAAATCAATTTACATGTAAGCGGGCGTGGTTTTTGTCATTTTTGGTGCAATTTACATTGTGTATGCAGTGTTTGCCCCCGCTCCCCTGGAAAAATTTGAAATAGCTTGTGTAAATACATATAGGATATATAAGCAAGGGCGGATACAAGGGAGGGGCGATGGGGGCGATCGCCCCTCCCTTGAGGGACTCTTCCACAGCGGTTCTTAGATTTTGAAGTTCAAAAAAGGCAGTTTTAGTTGATATTTGATGATATTAAGAGAAAGGGTGAGGATTCGGAGCTCTGATCTGGAAATTTTTCGAAATGGAAGACCAAAACATTTGTAACCAACATGTGTTAACAAGGGTGCATGGAGAAAAAAATGGGCAAGTAAGAAAAAAAAACCTCAATCGCCGCTCCCTTGGAACATTTCTGGATCCGCCCTTGTATATAAGGGACTGATTTGTTACCACGAATAAGTAAGTTTTGAACGACGTCAATCGTCGCCAAATATGATTCGTGACTTTTTCCGTCAATTTTGAGCTTTTAAAAGTAATGCATATTGTATGATGTGCTTTAATAAATGTAATTTAAAATTTTAAATGAAACCATTACGATCATGACAGGACCTATAGTCTGTGGGCCAAGCACCGATATCGTTCAAGTTCGTTTACCAATTTTAGGGACTACGGGAACTTGCTTGAAATCAACTAATAGTGATGTACTCAATCGAAAAATCCAATGTTCCCAAGCAGACCTTGTCTCATTAAGTTTTAATTAGTAACTGAAATAGGGACTATATTCCTTAGCCTGTTGGCTCATTCACAACAAAAATTGTCTCTAAGTGGCACAGTTGCACAAAATATTTGCAATTTAAAATTTCAACAAACAGGTTTTCTACCCTAGTTTTTCTTTTTCATACGATTTTATGTTGCAAAATATATTAATAAGTCATAATATACTTACTTCACGTCTTTTGTGATTCAGTTACTAAGAAAATCACAAAAATGTATCAATCCACATTTCCGTTTGTTCTTAATCTCGTTGTTTCATTAATGGCACTATATCAGTCAATGAATACATTATAGAATGCATGGAATATGCGAGAGTATTTGACTACAGAATATTGTTAGGGGTAGTTAGTAAGTTAATATACTGAAAGTCCCCGACCCTGTGGGGTGAGCTAAAGGTGGGGGGAGGGGGAAGCAAATTTTGGGTTTCTCGAAAAATCGCGGAAATGGTGGGAAAAATTGGTTTAAAATAAAAATTCAAGCTAAACAAACTTCGTATAACAGTGTTTCTACACATATTTGTCGAATTTTCAATAATTTTCCAGGTGTATATTGTGAAAAAACGAGAAATTTCGGAAAAACTCTCTATTTTTGTCAAGCAACGTTGATTGGTTCTATTTTAAAAAGGGAGACAGCTTGATTACGAAAATGCACGATAGCAGCATTTCTACGTACTCCGATATTATTTTATTTTTATAGAAATGATAAGGAAGAGAAAAAAAAACACCAACACAAATCAACACCTCAAATATACGAATGTAACGAAAAACAAAACAAACCAAAACAAAGAAAAATCCCTTCTCATTCCTCATCTCTCTTATCACAATCACCCCCTGTTTCATAAAATCGGTTGAGACCTGACGCATGCGCGAATTCGAGGAAGGTCGCCGAAAAGAATATCAAACAGTATCTATATATCCATCTATATGTACATATAAATATATAGGCAGAGACAGACACATATATATGATATTTAACGTAATTATCCGCCCCTAGAATTCCATTTTCGTATATTTTGCCATCTATCTTTAATGGCCTGTAAAAAACTAATGAGACAATATTATTTCGGGAACATTGTGTTTTTTTCATCTGTAGACTCTAAGGATTCAGAAAAATATCACATTTTGTAGTCCCCGAAGTTGGCAAACGAAACCATGTTTCTAAGCATCTTTTCTGCCTTCGGCCCACAGACTATTTACTTCATTTGAAAAAAATTAAAACAACTAAAGCTCCGGGACCAGATAATATTTACCCAAAAATTCTAGTTGAATGTGCTGAGGAATTAGTAGATACTATTGTAAAAATTTTCAATGCTTCGTATAACTCAGGGACAGTGCCAGAGGACTGGAAATTGGCTAACATTACGCCACTCTTCAAGAAAGGGTCTAGAGGTAATGCAGGAAATTATAGACCTGTCAGTCTTACTTCAGTGGTTTGCAAAATTTTTGAAACTTTATTAAAAATTAAGATTATGGATTTCTTAGAAAATAATAGTCTGTTGACTAGTTTGCAGTATGGTTTCAGGAAAGGTAAATCGTGTGCTACTAATTTATTACATTTTTATGACAAGGTCACCATGGCTTTAGATAACAAAAAGTGTGTAGATATTGTTTACATTGATTTTCAAAAAGCTTTCGATAAGGTACCGCATGTTGCACTACTCAGTAAATTAGCTGATATAGGAATTGGAGGTAAAATTTTAGTTTGGGTTAGGAATTGGCTGACAGGAAGGAAACAAAGAGTAGTTGTAAGGGGTAATCATTCTAAATGGAGTGAGGTTTTAAGTGGGGTTCCCCAAGGATCAGTTTTAGGTCCACTTTTGTTTATTATTTTTATGAATGATATTCATGAAAATGTTTCTGGAAACATGAATTGTTTTGCTGATGATGTCAAAGTTATGGGGGTTGTAGAAAATGATGAACAAGTAAATCAGCTGCAAGAGGATTTGGATCATATTACTAAGTGGGCAGACAAGTGGGGCATGGCAGTAAATGTTGGGAAATGTCAAGTGCTGCATTTAGGTCATGGGAATAAGCATACAAGCTATTATTTACAGGGTTCAGTCATTAGTAAGGCAGAAAATGTTATGGATCTAGGTGTCTTAATAAATCAAGACTTCAAGTTTAGTCAACAGTGCAGCATAGCTAGTAACAAAGCCAATAGGATGCTTGGGTTTATAAATAGATCTATTTCAAACAAATCTAAGAAGGTTCTTCTGCCTTTATATAGAAGTTTGGTAAGACCTCATTTAGAGTATGCTGTTCAGTTTTGGTCTCCATATCTTAAGAAAGATATTAATTTATTGGAAAGGGTACAAAGGAGGGCTACAAAGTTAGTGAAAGGACTTTCTAATTTAGACTATGATTCCAGACTTAGAATGCTTAATATGTATAGTCTTGAGCAAAGGAGAACCAGAGGGGACATGATTCAGTTGTTTAAATTTATCAAAATGAAAGATGTTATAGGGTTAAATTTTTGCACGGAAAGCAGGACAAGGGGTCATTGTTATAAGCTGTTTAAATCTCAGGCTAACCTGGAAATTCGGAAAAATTACTATTTTAGCAGAGTAGTGGGAACTTGGAATAGTTTACCGGAAGAGGCGGTGAGGAGCAAGGGAGTAGATAGTTTTAAGAGGGCCATTGATCTTCATTGGGATCTATAATTTGACTAGGACCAGCCCAGTTGGGCCCAGAGCCTGTTGCTGGTCGTCACATTTGTATTTGTATTTGTATTTGTAAAATAAAATGCATTAAATTAAATCTCATTCCTAAGCACTTTATTATTTTGAGAAATGAAACTATATGCTTTGTTTCGGAGTTCCACCCTGGCTTGAGAAGGTAATTTACAGCTTATTACTTAAGCTTTTAGTTTCACGCTGTGAGTTTAACCGCATTGTGGACTCTTCGCGGTGTGTTACGTTAATTTTAACTACCAGTATGAAGATAGAAGCAGCTTCAATGAGAGCACATCAGCCTCCAGTTAGGTTATGGCTGTTCCAGACTGATGAACCAAAAACAATGGTGGAACTTTAATCTTTGGGTGTCAGATCCGGGTTGTCGGTATATTCTTGGATCATAACTAGATTTGTAACTTTTATCTTCCCTCACAGTCAATGATTCTTTTTTGTTTGAGCCGTTGCAAGACCCTCAATACTGATAAATTATTAGATTTCCCCCTGCTTTTAATGTTTTCGAAATATACCCTTCTAATTTCGTCTAAATGCGGTGTTTAGGGAGATTAAAATTTCTTCAATCGTAACAACATCAGTAAAATTTTTACTCCTGCACATCTAAAAATAAATAAATGAATAAAATAAGGGGGTGGGGGGGGGAGCGCCTTAGAGCTGCACTAACGAGTTAACGAACAGTTTGAGCTAATTCGAACTTAAAACTCGCTTCTTACTTTTTAGCTTATTTAGATCTACAGAAAAAAGTTAATTTCTGTTATTGAAAAAAAAAAAGTGTCTCGAGTTGCACTTTTGGATAGCAAACAGTTTGAGCTCATCGGAATCATTTGACAAAACTAATACAAGACGAGGTGGGCCAACAAAAGTGTAGAAATTAAATAAATACTTTTGTGCTGAAAAAAAAAAAAATGCAAGAAAAGTTACAAGTTTACATATTAATTTGTGCATGTCAGCGTTGCACCATTATCATTCTTTTAAATGCATATCTTTTTCATCTCAAAAACTAAATTTCAATTTATACACACACACACAAACAATGGTATGTACGCACATACACTGGCATACACACGCTCACACATCGGCACACACACACACATACACCCCTGGTGCACACAAACTCATTTGTACGTTTGCTTCTCTTATTTAGGGTTTTTTTTACCTAATTTGCATCCAATGATGCTTTTACGGGGCGTTGAGAATTGCTTTATCATTTGTTTGTGTTTTAAATTTCAGTTTTCTGTATGCTTGAAAAAAAGTGCAGCGTTGATTAGAGAAAGTCGGGCAAATAGAAAAAGAAAAACATAAAAGTAAACTGATGAAAAAATAGTTTATAAATTGCTCAAAGCCCAAGAGAAACTAAAAAATATAGATATCTTTTTTATAGTATCTAATTCCTAAGATTTTCGAAAGCTGAAACATTCTGTGGAAAAAAAAGTACTTAAGTTACTTAATACTTATAAAATATCCAAAATCACCATTCTAATTGCGAAATATTTAAAAGATTAAAATAATAAAATAATAAAAAAAGTTTAAAATAAAAAAGGTTTAAAATAATTTTTTATTTTTAAGATAAAATGAAAGTTTCGTCTAGAAATAATTTATTCATCTAACTCGGAAATAATTTTAGCATCTAAATCATTTGAAAAAGCTTTTATCATATTCTAGATAACGTAAAGAAGTATTTTCTATGTAAGGATGAAACTTGATTAAACTGAAAACTTTGCAATCGATAAATTTTTAATAGGAAGAAGAAAAAAAAATCTTATTGAATAAAAATCTTTATAAAAACGAACGACTTCGGCAAAAGAAAAAAAAAAGTCTTACCCAAATGGCAATTACGTCTTCCATTAGACTGAAGATGTTCCTTTATTGAAATAAAAGCAATGTCTAATTACTTTATCAATGAAATTATGTGCCTGCATGCGGAACATATAGAAACTTTAAAGGATTGAAAGCAAACGAATTTTAATAAACTGTAGGATAAAATAATCGAACATCCAAATGAAATTTTTATTGAATGTTCTTTCATCGATGAGTTGACGTCTTCTGCATTGAAATAAGAGTTTCTTGAAACCTCAAAACACCTGTCGGCAATAATTTGTAGTTAAAAAAAACATATTTGTAAACATAAAGCATGCTATGTTTCATTTACCAATTTCTCGACTCGTCAGCAAAAATGTGCCAACTGTAGAATTTGTTTTCTGATGCCACGGCTACCTCCTGTGACCTTATACTGGGGAGCCGCTGAGTCGACCACGTATTATCTCACCATTTTTACTCAATACCATAATTTTTGATTTTGAATTTAATTTAGTATTTAAAGCAGTTTAGTACTTTAAGTGTGATTTAGTTTTTTTAAACCTTTTCAAGTAAGGGAATGTGGGGTAAAGTGAAGTAGTGAAAAATTTACCCTGTTTTCAGCCTCGCCCTGTTTTCAGCCCCTTTGAACACTTTGGAAAGTTCCCACTCACAAACCATTACCCGTTTTTTAACTGCAATGGTTCCAAAGTGCTAGGCGTGGTTTTCAAAGATGGACAGTACTCCAGTCAGGGAAAACTTACCTCTGAAGATTAGAGCATATGATACTACAAGCCATTTCCATACTCACACAGGAAGATTTGTTGAAAGTCAAAAAATGTTTTTGTTATTATAAGAGGGTAAAGTTCGTGTTATTTACCCTTTAAGTACTAATTGAGAGGCACTAATACTCGGTGCAGTGTTCATTTATTTAATGTTAAGTTTATTTTAGTTTTCAATGTTTTGTACAATTAGTCATGTACATGCAATATACTGACAGCCTGGCTATGACATTCTGAGACTGTCTTTATTCTGGACTCATCAGCTTGGAAACAACAAGAACCGAGCTTAGGGCAGATGTCATCTTATAGAAGTTAAGTGCTCCAACAAACTAGGAACTAAATCTACTATACTGTATACGGCCATGTTAAGCACAAAAGTCGTACCTGCGTTTTCTACTAAAAGAGATATATTCTGCCGTGGGCAGGTAAAGGGCAGTAACTGCAAATTTTTCGATTTTCATTTTTTTGCATTTTTGAAATCTATGTCACATTAGTTTTATGGTACAAGCATCTTTTTTTGGTTTCCGATGAAAAAAAACTGTTTTTTGACCAATGGTAATTAGCAGTAACTGCATTTTTCGTTGCTGTGGGCAGGTAAACGGCAGTATCTGCATGTCTGCACGATGAACATTATATGAATCGCTGTGCAAAAATTGCATCAAGCCGCAAAAACCGTTTTCCTTTGTACCTAAACTAAGCGAAAGTAGGGGTGCCCTAATGGGAGGTCACGGGAGGTCATTGGTTGCACTTGAATGTTCCTAAGCGGGTGTTTTATTCCTTTTGGGGGTGAATCAGTGTTAATATCAAAGCAGACTTAAGTGATATAAATTGGCGTGACCACTTGGCGATATAGTCGCCAAGTGCTTGTCGCCAACTTGGTGACATATTGCCAAATTGGCGACAAATTTGGCGAAAAAAATTATTTTATAAGGTTTGGGTTCAATTTAGCGCTATTGGCGGTATTTTGCGAAAAATCCACTGAATGATGCTAAAATCGGCGATATTTAGAAAATGAATTAATGTAAATCATTTTTTGCTTTGTTTTGTGGTACATTTGGGGCGTAAATGTTTGAATTGTCATCTTGCTCATTCCAATCATTATTTTAACGCTTAAGGCATCTACTAAAAAAATTTACACGTAAAAGGAAGTAGTGTGGGGTCCATACCAGATTTTTTTCTTTCAAATAAAGTTTCTCTCAACTAGCAGACAATATTTTTCACGATTTCAAAGATACACAAGCCAAACTTGGCAAACGACAAACAAAAATGCAGCAATGAAATGATTTTATTTACATTGTTTGTTCTCTTTTAATTACAGTTGCTTTTATACTAACAGACGATAGTTTTTGCAGTTTAATCCCTAGCTAATGCATTTTTAATAGTACTATGAAAAAAATCGTCAGCACAACAAGCATTTCAAGTGCTCTTTTTCTCAAAGTGATTTCTTGTTTTGATGCAAAGTACAAAGCATTAACTGATTTGTAGTAATTTTAAAACATCTGGTGTGCACGCCACACTACTTCCTTTTACGTTTAAATTCCATAATTAATGCCTCAAGTATTAAAATAGTGCATTAGAGTAAGCAAGATAACAATTCAAACATTTACACCCCCAGTTTGTCACGAATCAATGCAAAATGTTTTACAATGATTTATTTTCTGAATATCACCGATTTTAACATGATTCAGTGATTTTTTTTGCAAAATGTGCCAAATAGCGCCAAATTAAATCCAAATTTGTCGCCAACTTGGTGGCAAACACTTGGCGACCAAAAGTTTGGCTATATATCGCCAAGTGGTTGCACCAAATCATATCACTCAATCTGCATTGAAATTAACATTGATTTACCCCACAAAGGGGTAAAAGAACCCCTTGGGAATCTTCGAATGCAACCACAAGGGGAGGTGCACAACGACCACCCTCAGAGCCTACATACCAAACTAGAAGCTTCTACGGCATATAGTTTTTGAGTTATGCGACATACGCACATACATACAAACATACATACATACGCACATGCATACATACATACAGACGTCATGAGAAAACTCGTCGTAATTAACTGGGGCATGGTCGAAAAGGATATTTCGGCTGTTTATATGTTAGTAGGTACATATGCTGATAGGTCGAAAAAACTACTCAACATTTATTCGGGGGTGAGCAATATCAAAATGTAGGCCGAATTTTGAGTGAAATTTTCGTAATGATCACAATACTTCCTTTACTAAGTAAAAGGAAGTAAAAATGTTTGAAGAATCATCAAGTTTTGCTTCATATTTTTCATAATACAATAGTTTCATTATATGTTTAATTACATTTCGCGTTCGTTTATATTAAATCCATATCAAATGGATACACGGTATTTATGTATATTTTTAAATAAAACATATCATTCACAATGCAATAATATATTTCGTAATAACATATCTACTCCGCATGTTGTCGAATATGTAAATACTGAACATTTAGTAGCATACTGTGCAGTTACTGCCGACTGCCAGTCAATTCCGCATGACAATTAGAGTGAAAAGGGCAGGTAAACGGCAGTATCTGCTTTACCTCCCTATGCGCTTGCAAAATCAAAATTCAATCGATTACCCAAAAAATATATCGGTATAAACATATAGTATCGCCTATGTTCGAAGTTCAATATTTTATTGATCTTTGTGGGAAATCAAAAACGCGTTTCTTTAATTATCTCGAAAACTCATTTTTGCAGATACTGCCGTTTACCTGCCCACGGCAGTATTGTCACCAGTTGGTTTTTTTGCCTAGATATAGTGTTTTATGACCATTTGTGAATAGGAAATATTAAAAAAAATTCTGTAAACGTGGAATCTGAATCAGATGCATGGAAGCGTAAAACTTTAAGAAAAATTTTTTCATCTTGAGCTCAGTTACAGGTACGACTTTTGGTGCTTAGCAAGTCAGTGTAGCTAGTAGTTTTTTTCCACAATTCTAATTTCGTTCTTATTTTATTTGTTACATAATGGAAAATTTATTAATCTGTGAATTATAAATGAAGTTTATATTTCGTGTATAAAGTATGATTTCTTTAAGTAAGGATTAACTGTACTCTTTTCACTGAAGCTTATTTTTTAAGAAGGATAAATTTTAAAAAGGACTCTTAAAACATATGATTGCAAAATGCATGTTAATACTTTTAAACCTCGGTCATTTAGTTCAGAAATAATTTTCTGCCTTTGTATGCGAATTTCTTTTTATTGATGGCTTCCTGTATATTTCAACAAAGTTTATGTAAGCAAAGTTTTCAGTTTTAGAACATTACTCATAAATCACATTTTAAATAACACTTAACTAAGCGCATCCATACATCCATTATTCAAAGTTCGAGGTAATATCGGTTTTGAGCCTTCCCGATACTCAAAATGAGGAAAAAAAAACTTTTATTAGCCGCAATAAAATATGAAATGGTGTGCAGACCAAAGTAAATTTCTTTTTTAATTTATATACTTCTCAAATATTTAGCTCTAGGAGCTAAGTATCCCCCAAAGTCTTTAATTAATTTGACGGAAATTCTAATTAGTTTTCTAGGACATCAAAGTCACTTATATTATTGCATCAAAATGTCACCTGAAACTGCTTGGGTTAATTAAAAACGGAAGCCGCGTTCTCCCGTTAGATAATACAGTAAACTTTCATAATACTTTTAATTATTGGGTATTTTATTGATCGTTAAATTTTTGCTGACATGACAACTGTTACTGCATAAGCACTGGATGAATGTATTTACTGAAGGGTGATTTACGATTTTTTGGAAGTAAATAAAGTCCCGAAACAGCCATAAAAACGGTAGGTAATAGAGTTTTCGAGAAATTAATCACTTGAGAAGATGACGCGTCATAGTCGAGTTAATTGAATTTGAAGTTTTAGTAGGTGGAAAGTAATCAGCGAGGGACAACTTCTTAATGTTTCTTAAAACTTTCAAACTATTGAGACTCGACGAAGTTGAAACTTACATTTCCAATAACTACAATAGACCTCTCTGCTTGAAGTTCTCCAAATTTATTCGCTATTTCTTGGTTGCTTTTTAAACTTTCAATGAAGGAACGCGTAATAATTTTGCAATAACTTACGCTTTTGGAAATGAGTGGGAAAATTAAGGGAAAAAAAGGAGAAATTACTCAGTATGATTAAAAGTTGCATGGATATTTTAATTGTTTTTATGAATGACTAGCGGTACCCGCACGGCTTTGCCCGTGGTATCAAATAAAAATTTCATTTGTAAAATAATTGATATAGCAGAAGAAATGCTCTATTTTAGTTGTAATTCAACTATAATTCCTTCAAAGTATGATATAAAAATCTGGTATGGACCCCAGGCTACTTAATTTTTATGTGTAAATTTCTTAGTAGATGCCTTAAGTGCTAAAATAGTGCTTGGAGTGAGCAAGATAACAGTTCAAACATTTATATCTCTAGTTTGCCACGAAACAATGCAAAAAAAAAAAAAAGTTTCACAATGATTAATCTCCTAAATATCGCCGATTTTAACATCATTCAGTGGATTTTTCGCAAAATATCGCCAATAGCGCCAAATTGAGTCCAAATATAAAAAGAAAGCAATTTTTTTCTCCAACTTGGTGATATGTCGCCAAATTGGCGGCAAATGCTTGACGACCAAAAGCTTGGCGATATATTGCCAAGTGGTCGGGCCAATTCATATCACTTTTGTCTGCATTGAAATGAACACTGATTTACTCCATAAAAGGGGTAAAACACCCCCTTGGAACATTCGAATGCAACCCCAAGGGAAGATGTACAAAAATAAGCCAAAAGAGAAAATAAGAACAATTTTGTTGCTCACAGAAACCAACAGAAATCTTACCAAAGTTTAAAAGAAGAAGAAAGTTTTATTTCCTAGCTTTAAAAACAAAACGAACGATGCAATAACGCAATTCATACGATATTTGGTTAATCTGTGCTTTAGGTACCCTTTTCTCGCTAAATGGGCGATAGGCGCGCCAAGCGTGGTAACCCTGGTTATTTTGCGTAGCTTCTCTCGGAGCTTTCACTTCCGCGAGACACGCAAAAACGCGCCAAGTAATGTCCCAAAACATTTTCACCCGGAAAAGACAGGGTTGCCAGATAATTGAAACAAATGAATACTACGCCTCCTCTAAAAAAATATTACAAAGTAATACTGTTTCCAAACGTCGCCAAAATCAATGTTGCCAAAATGCGAAATCTATGAAAATGAAAAAAAAAAAAAAAAATCCTCCAAATCTTTTAATTAAGTCATTAGTATATTGGAAACAGGGTTGCCGGAAAAATACTACGCTCCTTATTTGGACCGAAAAAATATTACCGTAGTATCAAAAATACTACGTCTGGCGACGCTGGAAGAAGAACGAAACAAAAATAGGTATGAACACGTAACCATGGTAACAACATGAAAAGTTGATTTCCGTTGATAAAATAATTCTTTTCATCTTTCTTTTCAAACAAATTTTATTATCGAGCTGAACCATTTTAGAATCGTTTGGCTTGCTTTACTGAAGGTAAGCCTTGAATTTCGGGATTCTAAAAACAATTATTACAGCTCTCCTGATGATCGTAGAAACTTCGAAAAAACTTCATTTTGTGCAGAAAATTTCAAGCTTTCGAATGACATAAGACTTGAAAATGTGTATGAAATATTTCTTCCCTATTTTATCGAATTTCCGCTAAGAATTCGAATAGAAAAAGAACGAAATGGAATGTTCGAAAAATCGCTTCGAGGTGCAAAACTACATGCTACAAACTAATTTTGTGCCAAGTGGCGTGAAAATCGACCGAACGGTTTTGGCGCTACGCGCGTAACAGACAGAAAGACAGACCCACCTTCAGCTTTATTATTAGTAGAGATAATTCCTTCAAAGTGATATAAAGATCTGATATGGACCCCACACTACTTAATTTTACGTGTAAATTTCTTAGTAGATGCCTTAAGTGCTAAAATAGTGCTTGGAGTGAGCAAGATAACAATTCAAACATTTGTATCCCTAGTTTGCTACGAAACAATGCAAAAAAATGTTTTACAATGATTTATCTCCTAAATACCATCGATTTTAACATCATTCAGTGGATTTTTCGCAAAATATCGCCAACAACGCCAAATTGAACCTAAATCAAAAAAAAAAAAATTTCTCGCCAATTGGCGTCAAATACTTGGCGATCAAAAGCTTGGCGATATATCGCCAAGTGGTCGCGCCAATTCATATCACTTTTGTTAACCAATTCATATCATCTTGCATTGAAAACACTGATTTACCCGACAAATGGGGTAAAACACCCCCTTGGAACATTCGAATGCAACCCCAAGGGAGATGGACAAAAATAAGCCAAAAGAGAAAATAAGAACAATTTTGTTGATAACAGGAACCAACAGAAATCTTACCAAAGTTTAAGAGAAGAAGAAAGTCTTCTTTCCTAGCTTAAAAAACAAAACAATACATTTTCCGAAATGAAACACTTTAAAAAAACGATGCAATATCGCAATAAGATAGAAGTAAATATACTGAAATAGAATTGAATGCCAAATTGTAAAAAAGTCGCCAAAAAATTAATTTTTAATATTGTCTTTCATTATTTATTAAATGCAATTATTGCTGCAAATTACAGTCCAATAATAAATAATCACATTGCAAAAGTATATTTGGAGCAATTTTTTCTTTTAAACTCAACTTATCCTAAAAATTTTAAGTATTAGTCATAGAAATTTCGTGCATTATTCTTCACAATGATAATAAAAACAATAAACATCGACAAAGATCAACCAGCAAACGATAAATTAAAAGCTAAATTCGTTCACTCAAGCCATTTGGATTGTTACAAAAACAAATACATTTTTAAAATTATTAAGGGAAAAAGAACGAAATAAAAACGTAACCATGGTAACAACATGAAAAGTTGATTTCCGTTGATAAAATAATTCATTTCATCTCTATTTTCAAACAAATTTTATTCGCGAGCAAAGCCATTTTAGAATCGTTTGGCTTGCTTTACTGAAGGTAAGCCTTGAATTTCAGGATTCTAAAAACAATTGTTACAGCTCTCCTGATGATCGTAGAAACTTCGAAAAAACGTCATTTTGTGCAGAAAATTTCAAGCTTTCGAATGACATAAGACTTGAAAATGTGTATGGAATATTTCTTCCCTATTTTATCGAATTTCCGCTAAGAATTCGAATAGAAAAAGAACGAAATGGAATTTTCGAAAAATCGCTTCGAGGTGCAAAACTACATGCTACAAACTAATTTTGTACCAAGTGGCATGAAAATCGACCGAACGGTTTTGGCGCTACGCGCGTAACAGACAGACAGAAGGAAAGACAGAGAGACAAACTTTCAGCTTTATTATTAGTAGAGATTATTAGTAGAGATAGAGAAAATGAAACAACTATTTGATTTTATTACTACTGTTTAATATGCATATCCGAGTTTGGAGAGTTTAGAGAGTTAGGAGATAAAATTAAGTACATTTGTACTAAAAAGAAATACGTAAAAGTAAAAAATGAACAAAATTGCTAAAATTGCAGACACGTGTTTCGGGGATATAAAGTTTTTTTTTTTGTTGATGAAAAAGGGGTGAGTTAGGAAAGCAAAGACATTCGAGAAAAGCTGTTATCGATTATAATCCGTGAAACCCAGCGTAAAATTCTTGACTTACGTATTACTGACCATAAATGAACTGGAAGCGAGGGATGGTTTCATTCGTGCACATTTAGAGCCTCAAAAGGAACTGCATTTCTTTGAAAGGAAAAAAAGATTTCTTGTGGAAGCTCTAACTGTGACACATAAAATTTTCGCATCATGTATATTGTGCACGTTTGTACAATTTTTTGAAAACATTTTTCAATGATGTTTAAATAGTACTGTTTAATGTAGTCATATGTTTGCATTTTCATAATTTTTATCTCACATTTTGTAAAAATATATCAGTTTTTACTTAATATTGTCCTAAAATTCACTGTTTTTCAGCTTTTTGTTTCCTTTTAAGATGCTTGAAATATTAATATAATATAAAATAATTTTTGTGAGTTATTTTATGTGGTTTTATTGCATGAATATATCTTATGAGTAAAAAAAATGTAATGAAGTTAAGGTGACGGCATTATTTTTCCTATTTTAAACATAAAATCAGTAAAAAAGCTATGATAAAACTTTGCAATCTCAGCGTCCCCTGAAGATATTAACCGATTTTCCTCAAAGTTTGCATTTTCGCTAACTGTCATCAAAGACAACTTTTGGCAACTATTAGAAGTTGATCTCAAAAACTTTTTATTTTTCGCCCCACCCTAATATACACTACATTAAAGCACATATTACGGGTCAATTTTTTTTCAACGACCCCTCCCACCTCTTTGTCACAATCTACCTTACCTCCTAAATCTCCCTGTCGTATGTCATTTGACCCAGAATTCTTGAAGTCACAGTTCTTCCTCCCCAAAGCTTGATATCTTTTGTGGACGAATACCACAAAAATTATATATTTTAGGAGATTTATTTATCAATGTTAAATGAAGAGTCTCTTAGTTTGCCCAACAAGACGGCGCATAATAAATTAAATTATTTTACAAGAGAAAAGACAAAGTAATAGAGCGCTCAATTCGCAACAAATTGCTGTTTCATTGACTATGATTCAATTTGGAATGCAATGTGTAAAGATCTCTGAATCCTTGCTAGATCATAGACTTATGATTGCTATGAATCTGTAAAATCCGATAAATAAGTGCAATGATCACCGTATCCATTTAGATTACTTAACTATAAATATATACGGGATGTTGTTGTTGTTTAAACCACGCTGGTATCCGAGCCCGAGTAGAAAATTCTACCTGTTTAAGGTAGAAATCACGGTTTCCGCTTGCATATCGTAGGCACCATGCTAAAATGACGAATGTGAAAAATCGCTTTTTCAAGTTCGTTTTTCAAGTTCGAATTTTACAATGAATTAAATTTAAAATGATGCCTTCGAACGATAGTTTTACACTTAAAGATATCTATAAAAATTGAAAATAGAGCCAATATTTAGAAAAGTGCCAATTTGAAGTTGGAGTTTTCTGGAAAAAAAATTTTTTTGCAGAACAAAACTAATATTGGATTTTAAGTCTAAATTGGGTCTAAATGCAAGAAAATAAAAGGGGGGAGGTCAAGGAAGTTATTTACCCCCTCCTTAGATTACTCACTTTTAAGCCGTTACAGATCTGATGAATGTTACAGATCTGATGTTAACATGAGCTACATATTTGAGTTTATGCTTTCAGTCTTCGTTAACATCTCTAAATATGATATCATTCCCTTGCATTTTTAACATAGAATTAAGATAATTATATTAAAATACATATATTAGGCTAAAAAAATCAAATTTCATTATGAAAAAGCATTTCTTGGAAATAAAAATGAGCGATAAGATTTTTAGATAAAATAAATTATGAGATTACCAAATCCAAGCTAATAAAACATTTGTTTTGTTTTAAAACAACACACAACTTCAACTTTTTCAACACACAACTCTGCTGCTTGCTTTTCTTTAATTAGTTGCAGGAAATTTAATTTCTTGATCAGAAATTCAAATTTAGCATGCTAGTTATTATCTAGTTATTTAGCGAAGTTATTGAAGCACCAAAAAAAAAAAAAAAAATAAATAAATAAATAAATTAAAATAATAATAATTAATTAACTTAATTTCTGCAGTGTCAATTTTTCTTATTTTACTAACTTCTATTGTTAGGTCATACAAACCACAAATGAAGCAATTGTACTAAAACTCATTGCTTTTCATTTTTTAAGAACAAAAATATTCAATATATATGGCTAAAGTATGATTTTTGCTTTTTATAATTCTGAAACGTGTGAGTTAGTTCTGTAACATATTTGCTGTTTTTCAATGTTACCGCTCTGACTGTTACCGATCTGAGAAACTGACAAAGTTTTTTTTTTATTTCCGAGTCGATCGCACTAAACCAAAATCAAACACGTGGTTTTTTCACTTGTAACAAAGGACTATACTTATATATAAAATAAGTTTTAAAATAATAAAAACTGCGCATTTTAGAGCGTGTTACCGATCTGATGACTCAAATGACACACATTTTATAAAATCACTTTAAAAAATTTTACCTACAATTTTAGATGCAGAAATGCAAATTTTTAATTACGATTCCACCAGGTACTCAGTATCACGTGGTATAGGTGCAGGAAATGATTTTGGGAGCCTAAACATAGATCGGAAGTTGTTGTTACCACTCTGACGGCGGAACTTGGGACACGCTTATTTCGCATCAGCTAGAAAATCAGAAATCGATTAAAACAAAAATGAAGTAAAATATTAACAAAGGGGTAAAAATAGAATCGTTTTTTGTGCAAGTGCGTTTTTTTGGGAAGTTAGAAAGTGCGCATGACCTGTTTGCATGCTAAGCTTTGCTACTTGGGACACGTTACCGATCTGATTTTTGATGTATAAACACAATATTTTCTGATGAAAAAAAATTTTTTTTTTTCTGATGTTATTAGATGAAATGAAAGAGAAACTTATCTTCTTTCTGGGAAAAATTATTTTTTAAACTAGTTATTGAAATACTGGTGAAAATTCACTTGGGACTCAAATTGGCACTTTTCTAAATATTAGCTCAATAACCAAACACGTCAGGCGGGAAAAAATTATATGCAGTGTTTTGGCTCTTCTGAAAAGTACCAATTTTTACATTCGTTATTTTAGCATGATGCTGACGATATCATCCCAAAGTTGGAAATCCGATTTGCCTCGTGTGTTCAATAGTACTTGGTACATATAAGCACAATCTATCAACATTTCGTCAGCTTTTACCCAAACCAAAAGCCTTACATATAACTTCTGCTAAAGCGCCTTCTGAAAAAAAAAACCTCTACTTCAGAACGTATACTGTTAAAAATTCAGGAGACTTTAATGGTAAATAGCACTGTAAAATGTTACATTTATAGTACATAAAATATTTACAGTAAATTGTACCAGAAAAAAGAAACGATTACAGCTTCAGTTGATAAACCACGTGACTTACTGCGCAAAGCACCTAATACTCAATTTCTGTTCACCATGTGTAGTCTATTGGACCGATTGGGTACAGTGGATAGGGAAGCGAAGTGCGATTACCGCGTCTCGGGTTCGATCCTATCTCGCTCGCATCTTACATTTTTAAACTTTTCTCTACCGTAAAATTTTGCTGTGAAATTGGATTTTATAGTGAAAGTTACTGGCAACATGGAAGCCAGTAACTTTTACCGTAAAATTTCACGAAATTTTTTTTTAACAGTGTAGCAATTTAAGATTGATTCAAAACGCTCAGAAACGAGCAATGTCTTCATGACAAAGCATTATAAAGTTAAATCGTGCTCGTTTAAAACTGGAAATAAAATTACACAAATCCCTTCGCTTCTTTAGCTTTTCCCCAAGAACCTGATGTCCAAAACTTTCTTCAATGCGCATTTAGGTCTTATACTTCCTACAACATTATGCTTAAATCATCTTTCTCGAAATTCGGCTACAATATCGAAATCATTTCAAAACGAAAAATCCTCCCAAGAACGAAATTTGTCACTGGCATATGCTACTTTGTTCACTGAATCGGGGATATGAAGTCTCAAGTATTTTCAAAAGTTTTAAGTACTTCAAATAAAATTTATTCCTTAACTGTACAATACATTTTTCCGAAACGTCATTTAACAAAAAAAAGTCTTTCACTTCAGGAATAGAAAAGCGGGGAATATTTTCTTTCCAAAAATATCCTGTTTGAAGAAATCATATCGTCTCGGCTGCATGAATGAGAAATCTTTTCAACTTAAAGTGAAAAGTTAATGCTTTTTTTTTCTAAAAGGACTTAACAAAAAATCGAATAATCATTTCAAAATATTGAGTTTCTTCTTTCAAACGGATCTAACCATTGCTGAATTAAAACAATAAGAATAATTTAAATTGTAAAGGGGATTTAATATTCATAAATCTTTCTTTCATTGTAATAAGTATTATAAATATTCATAAATTTTCGAAAATTATGGTGAGGTAAAGTCATCGTTGTTAAATATGCATGGAGCACAACTTAAGGCATTATAAAATTTTCTATAATGTAAAGAAAAAATAGTTTCTCCATCAAAAATTGTACATTTTCTTCCTTGATTATGCTAATAGATAGGAGAAAGTGCATTTGGATCTACACCCATAAAAATGTGATGTTATTTTAGCAAAAGTATTTGATTTTTATGTTATTAACTTTTTATTTTTTTGCACGATATTAGTCACGTTAGTGAAATGCTTTGATGCAGATTGACCAGTTTTTCTTAAGGAAATGGTGATAGTCTTTCAGGGATTTTTTTTTCGTTAGATAAAAAAGCGAATGAGCTTAATACGGCTAGAAATGAAACTTAATACTTCTTCTACCCACTTAAGTTTTAATGAAACAGTTATTTTTTTGTTCAAAATGGTGATTGAATGAAAAAAATACGTTAGTTAAAAAATGAATTGTGGTATACCTGTTATCATTTATATTTTTACGCATTTCAGTATTTATTTATTACTAACTACCAGGGCAGCTAGATTAGCTTCCAACGGCATGTTGATGCACCATGTCCCCCTGCCCCCTAACTTTTACCTCATTCTGCTGCTACATTATTTGATATATAATTTAATTTTCATAATATTTCAAGACATACTACGTATGTGGCTAGCTAATGCCCCAAGCAGAAAGCTGTGTGGCCCGACGTTGCACGGGCGCATCGCACCTTTAAAGTAGTAAAGAAAGTTGTAACAAACTACTCGCCGCCAAGGCGGCTCGCTAAAAGGCGCTTCAAAGCTTTACTTTTTTCCTGCATCAAAAAGTCATTCAAATTATTGAGATGCTTCGAGCCTTCAAGATGGTGAGGAAAGTTTCAGCAAGTTCAGCTCGCTTAAGGGAAATAAGCAGACATACATACTCAATGTTTAAAAAAGGAGCTGGCTCTTCAATTTATATTTCAAAAAATTACAAGTATCTAGAGGTAAAAGTACTACACGTGGCCCGCTAATGAGTTTTATGTTTGATTTAGCTAAGCCTTCATTGAAAATTATCATTATCATTACTATTACCGTTTCATAGCAACCACGTTTTGCCACAATGGATTTCATATTTAATCATTTAGGACAAATTGGTTTAAATTTGACTACTTATTAATTGATATCTCCGTTAATTAAAATCGTATAATCTCTATATTAAAAAAAAAAGTAAGCTTAAAGATATCGTGAAAGGATGTTCGTGGCTGGCCTGCCTCCAGGCGGCCCCATAGCACCTACAGACTTGAAACTTGGCAGAAAATTACTTCGAGCCATGTAGATTTGCACCTAGGAGTCATTTTTTAAAATTTCAAATTAGTGTTTTTAAATTAATTTTTTAAGCATAAATTTCACATACTTCACCAAATTAGGGGGCAAAAAATCCCTCCACCCCCAATACTGTATACCGTTGGAAAGAGTTTTTTTTTTTTGAAAAGAAGACCTTTGTTCCATTTCCCTCCTTTAAATATAACAGGAGATAGAAGTGATTCTAATTTAGTCATTTTTCAAGGCTCATCTTGAGCAAAATTATATTACATTCAACCAAACAGCTCTAAAATCTTTTGACTGAGGTCGCGTTCGATAAGCAAAACCAGTGACTCTTCGTTTTGTTTATTCCTTGTCTTAATTCGCAACTTTTGTAACTTTTATCGCATATTTTATTGACTTTTTTTTTTTTAATATTTAAGAAAGGTTGTGTTATTTTTTTAGGGCATTTTATTTTGATCTCATACGAATTACATTGCGTGTTTGAGTTAATTTTTTTTTCTGCGAGGGAAAATAGCTGGATTTTCTGTTTGCGCTAGATATTTTACTATGATTTTTAATTATGTACATATTTTTTTCATTTTTTCTATCAGGATGGGGGGTGGGGGTCTCTTTATTTGTTTGGCGAATTATTTTAATTTTCAAAGGTACTGCTACTGTGCTTTTAAAGGGTATTGACAGTATTTCAGTTAAAGAAAATGATTATTTAACATCAAGATGAGGGGAGAGTATTATTTTCTTTTTCAGCGGGGACGCCGTATTCGTATCGGTGTCATGTAGTCGATTGGACTCCAAACCACCAGAAGCGGGTTGGTGAGCGAAGCGAACAGGGGCGGAGCCCCCTAGTGACATAAATTAAAACTAATGAAGCCTGAAAAATTACCAATCTATCGGTACGTGGCTCGACTTTAAGACAGGGATTCAAGTGAAACAGCATTGCGATCGCTTCGAATTGCAATCGCTACTGGAAGTGAATTACATTATCATCAACTTAACTTGGCATGACGTCACTACGTGTGGAGCCAATAAGAGCTCACAAGCACTCAGCGATCTCCTCTTATTCGCCAAGTAGGCTGTGACGTTTTATCTAGCTCGTTTTTCATAGGCAAACGTCACGCTGACGTCACGATGTTTTTATCAAGAAACGTTCTAATGTAATTCATTTCCAATAGCGATTGTAATTTGCGATAGCCTTTTCAAATACACATTATTTTGCAAAATTTGCTTTGGTGTGGTACATTTCAAAACACGGATTTGCACTGTCACACGCTTGCACTAACTCGTATAAGCCTAGCGTCTCCTGCAGTTAATTCTGATTGGTGGTGCCATCTATACTTTTTTAAGAAAGTAAAAGGTCCATAGATAATATCTAAAAAGGATTGAAACGAAAAAAATCCGTATTTTCAGAGCAACAGTAGCTCAAACTTGAGCCCGAGCTGAGCTTGGGCTTAGTCATCTTCAACAAAAACGGCACCCCGAGCTGAGCTCGGGCTTAGACACTGTTTTTCTTACAACGAAAGGTGTTTTTGTACAAGTATTGCACACATACTCACATACACACCTGTGTGCGTGTTTCATTGAAGTCATAAAAATGAACCATACTCGTTATTTTACTTAATTTTAAATTAAATAATTCATTGTTGGCAAATCGAGAAACGTACTAAAATTTAAACAAAAAAAAACTTGAATGAGTTTACTTAAAATCAAGCAGATGATTCATTTTAATTTTTACAAAAGAATATTTCATTATTCTTACAAAAGCGCGATGCATTAACTTCGAATTGTAATGCAATTACGAATATTACATTTGGCCCTACAATGCCATTATGGCACAAATTTTATGGGACGAAACGAGCAAAAAAGTAAAGTTGATTAAAATGTTCTTAACCAGAGTTTAATGAGTTACACAAAAGAAAAATATCAAATTACAGTATTTGCAGTTGAGCCCGAACCACTTAGCATTGATCGTTACATGATTTCATAATTGAAGTCGGTTCTTCTTTTTCCAGTTTTATTTTGAAAATATATAAAAATAGGGAGAAAGTTTTGCCGTTAATTACATAAAAACAATAGAAAAGGCAGAAGCACAAATGAAAAGTTAGATTTAATTTACTCAGAGATGATAATTAAAGAAGTGAAACCATGAGAATAATCAGCGGCAAGTAAAAATCGAATAAGTAAATGTAATTATGTAGTTTTCCATATGGCTGAAAAATGTAATTATTTCTGAATGGGTTAAATAAAAAATGTTCAAGTAAGTATTTTAGTTTCTTTAATAGGGAAAAAATGGTATTTTTTTATTTCAAAAAGATTAAATGCTTAGTAGATCTGCAAACGGTAATGCAATGTTAAGAAGTGTCTTAGACTATAATATAAATTATATTATAAGGAAAAGTAAACGATTTGTAAGAACTGGTTAATATAACTCAACTGGACAACAAGACTGTGGAAGTATTTTCTACCAACTAAAATTGAATATGAAATTAAATTTAGAAAGGTAAATTAAAGATGCTAATACAAAGAAAACATTAGTATAATTTAGCACAGACGTCGTATATGATTCCGTCTTGTTACATTTTTAATACAACTATTTTCGAAATTATGGATAGAAATTACATAATTAAAATAATATAAAGAAGGAATTTATTAATCAGTGGCATATTAAAAAAATTACTGGGCCAATCCATGAGAAATAGGACATAGACATCAAAATATGAAACTCGCTTAATAATATTTATTTTATGTTATATGTCATTTTAATTATGTTATATGTCGCTAATTAATGTTATATGTCATTTTTCAGTGGCATATTAAAAAAAATTACTGGGCCAATCCATGAGAAATAGGACATAGACATCAAAATATGAAACTCGCTTAATAATATTTATTTTATGTTATATGTCATTTTAATTATGTTATATGTCGCTAATTAATGTTATATGTCATTTTATTCACAAGAAAGCATAGTTTCCTAATTCAAAGTGTAAAATATCCTAGTTTTTACTGTAAACATGGTTTCAACGTCCTAAAGTTACGTTTTTTCTAACCCATTTTTTCAGTTAAAAATTATTAAGTTTCCAGCCAAGACCCTGGCCACACCGGGTTCAATTTGGAAGATAACGAATTATAGTGCTTTAGTAAGCACCCCCCTTTGACCTTTTCCAGCAATCAATTTCTTTGTAGGTTGTATTAGTTTTTAATTACAGGCAGGCAAAATTATCTAGAATCTTTGTAACGACCGTAACCGAAAACAATTGCTTGTTATTCTGTAACAATAACTATTTGAGGTAGAAGTTTGCCATTTAGGTTTGTTAGTGTACTCATTTATTCTAAAAACATGTAGTAATACTTTATTCAAAAAACCTTTTCGTTTTTGTGCTATGTTGGTTACGGGTGTTACATGTTTTAGGTCTAAATTCAGTTCCCGTCGGATCTTTGCCAAATTTGGTACATAAGTCCACTGATGCATCTGAAAGTTACTTTGGGGTATTCATCTCTTATAACGTGGAAAAACTCCTATAAAGGAGCTTTCCCACTATAAATACCGTTTACGTTAGTTCTTAGAAAAATTTTGCTCAGGGGTCATTTGATGTTCACCAGGAAACCATACAAAAGTGAAATAATGAAAAAAAAAAAATAAGTTATTTGCATTTGAAACATTGTAGTAAACATTTTGCTGGATTTATAAATTATTTCCCTCACCACCTTGTTTTCGAATTGTAAAGTCCTAAAGTCTGCCGAAATTGTAATAAAGTCACTAAATTTAGCGAGTTTTAGGTTCTGATGGGAGACATCTTTTCGCATGCTTTGCTGATAGCTGTTCTATCACATGCAGATGGTGAAATAGTCGGCCCTTCTATTTCCCCAGAAGCCTTTAAATTTGGAGCTTCACTTAAATTTAAGCCTTTAAAATTTATATCTCGATAAAGGGAGGACGAGGGCAAATGATTTATGCAGGAAAAAAAAATCTTAATGTGTGAGTATTTTAAAAATGTTTAATGAAACGAACACTTATAGTTGAAGCAATAAGGTGCCCCGTACAATCAATACCATTTACGTAATAAGCGAATTTGTAGAAATTTTTCTAAGCAGAGTACTGAAGAAATACAGAGCTCAAGTCACAGATGATTATGAGGATTTAGTGGAGCTAAAATATCTGAAGAGAGACTGAGAGGTGTTCTGGTGAAGTTTCATGGGAAAACGTAACTCAAGGGATTTGAAAGCTTCCAAAGTCTATAGTAATCAATTGAAGATTATATCTTATCAAATGAACTAACTGGAGAACCTTTCTGCTCATATGTCTATTATTTGACTTTATATATGGCGGAAAAAGGAATTAAAATAGCCGTTTACTCATTTTTAGCAACATATATATTGAAAATAGTCAGACGTATAACGACCGTAACCACTTTTGTAACGACCGTAACCGCAATCAAAAATTCATAAAAACCTATTTTTCAACAAAAAAGCTAAGTTCTTTGTATGATATCATGCCTTATTTATTAAGCAATTTTTTAAAAATCCAGAAGATCATACGTGCAATAGATTCACAGAAAAGTGGCAGTGTTTGATAGCACTCAAAAAACCATGTCTTTTTTTTGTAATGACCGTAACCACACATTTTCGAGATTTTTCTACTACTTCCACTAATAATTTCAAACTAACGCTTGGTGATAATCATGTTGGGGGGGGGGGGGAGCTTTATCATTTCCTGTTTTCATTAGAACTTTAACTGCATTTGTGAATAAAATATGAGCAGCTGAAGTTGTGTGAATGTAACGACCGTAACCATGGATTGGCCCTACTTTGATTCTAGTAATGAGCCTTTTTCATTTTATTTACCCTACATTAGACAGGAAGTGATTTTCAAACAAAAGTGAAGGGAGTAATTGCATAGCTGCATATTTGACACGCAAGCTATTTCATTTTTTAGTTATTTATCTTCTCCCTCCTCATTATTTTTATATATTTATCTTCGTCCTTCTAAATATTTTTGTTTATTTCGAAGTTCATAATTGTCATCTGGCACTGTTTATTTAGAGTTTTATCGTCACGTGACATTGTTTGGTTGTATTTAATACTTTGCTTTTCTATTCACAGAATAGTCTAGTTGAGTTTTGTTTTTTGCATGATCTTGGGAGTAAGGTTGCAGGCTTTTGGAGCTTGTAAACTAGGATCTGATACTTCCTTATGACGACGTACCAGTCCTTGGTTTACGTTATTCTTCATTGTAGTGTTTTATTGTAACTCATCGCGTTCCTTTATTTGCTGATATTTGCCCGTATATTTTGAATATATATCATCCCATCAAAGCAACAGTTACTCCCAGGAATAACAGTAAGATATCGCACCCTTGCTACAAAAGTGCCACAACTCAAAAAACAACGTTTTCAGGAATTGCAAAAAACTGTTCCCGGGCTGACTAGGCACATTTAAGTATTTTTGAATTTGTCAATATGAAGACCGATACATCTCAACCTATGATCGTTAGTTACGCACGTTACTCTGCGACGGCTGGACGACAACTCAAGATGTGGCATTTTAGTGGAAGAGGTCTTATGTATCTTGATAACAACAAAACGCCATAACTGCCCTTTGGCGGTCGATTTTTCAATGCAACTTCTGGCTCTTTTGAAGATTGGTAGAGACGTGTAAACTACATCTAATGACGGTCATAACTCAAAAATTACAATTTTGAGTTGTGGCACTTTTATAGCAAGGGTGCGATATGTTACTGAGCTAATATTTAGAAAAGTGCCAATTTGAGTCCCAAGTGCATTTTCACTAGTATTTCAATAACTAGTTTAAAAAATAATTTTCCCCAGAAAGAAGATAAGTTTTGCTTTCATTTCATCTAATAACATCAGAAAGAAAAAAAATTTTTTCTTCAGAAAATATTGTTTTTATACATCAAAAATCAGATCTGTAACGTGTCCCAAGTAGCAAAGCTTAGCATGCAAACAAGTCATGCGCACTTTCTAACTTTCCAAAAAAACGCACTTGCACAAAAAAACGATTCTATTTTTACCCCTTTGTTAATATTTTACTTTATTTTTGTTTTAATCGATTTCTGATTTTCTAGCCGATGCGAAATAAGCGTGTCCCAAGTTCCGCCGTCAGAGTGGTAACAATAACTTCCGATCTATGTTTAGGCTCCCAAAATCATTTCCTGCACCTATACCACGTGATACTGAGTACCTGGTGGGATGTTTTATCGAATCGTAATTAAAAATTTGCATTTCTGCATCTAAAATTGTAGGTAAGATTTTTTAAAGTGATTTTATAAAATGTGTGTCATTTGAGTCATCAGATCGGTAACACGCTCTAAAATGCGCAGTTTTTATTATTTTAAAAATTATTTTATGTATAAGTATAGTCCTTTATTACAAGTGAAAAAACCACGTGTTTGATTTTGGTTTAGTGCGATCGACTCGGAAATAAAAAAAAAAACTTTGTCAGTTTGTCAGATCTGTAACAGTCGGAGCGGTAACATTGAAAAACAGCGAATATGTTACAGAACTAACTCACACGTTTCAGAATTATAAAAAGCAAAAATCATAGGTTTTAGCCAAATATATTGAATATTTTTGTTCTTAAAAAATGAAAAGCAATGAGTTTTAGTACAATTGCTTCATTTGTGGTTTGTATGACCTAACAATAGAAGTTAGTAAAATAAGAAAAATTGACACTGCAGAAATTAAGTTAATTAATTATTATTATTTTAATTTATTTATTTATTTATTTATTTATTTTTTTTTGGTGCTTCAATAACTTCGCTAAATAACTAGATAATAACTAGCATGCTAAATTTGAATTTCTGATCAAGAAATTAAATTTCCTGCAACTAATTAAAGAAAAGCAAGCAGCAGACTTGTGTGTTGAAAAAGTTGAAGTTGTGTGTTGTTTCAAAACAAAACAAATGTTTTATTAGCTTGGATTTGGTAATCTCATAATTTATTTTATCTATAAACCTTATCGCTCATTTTTATTTCCAAGAAATGCTTTTTTATGATGAAAATTGATTTTTTAGCCTAATATATATATATTAATATGATTATCTTAATTCTATATTAAAAATGCAAGGAAATGATATCATATTTAGAGATGTTAACGAAGACTGAAAGCATAAACTCAAATATGTAACTCATATTAACATCAGATCTGTAACATTCATCAGATCTGTAACGGCTTAAAAGTGAGTAATCTAAGGAGGGGGTAAATAACTTCCTTGACCTCCCCCCTTTTTTTTTCTTGCATCTAGACCCAATTTAGACTTAAAATCCAACATTAGTTTTTTTCTGCAAAAAAAGTTTTTTTCCAGAAAATTGGCACTTCAAATTGGCACTTTTCTAAATATTGGCTCTACTCTTGTCTTGAGGTGAGGATAAAATGCACATCCAGTTTAATACTGCCACAAGTGCTAATTATTAATTTTTTGTTTCATGATGGTATTGCAGTGCTAACATGAATGCTATTCAAAATTTTGTAGGGCCGTATCCGCAAATACTTCACAATATCAAAATAAATCACTTGAGGCTGTATTTCATTCCTAAGTCCAACATGTTAGTAGTGCAATAGGGTCATTCCACGGAAAAGCCGCCATCTTGTCCAGCACGTGACGCTCATGTATTTCATTAAAATAGTACTTTTAAATGGGAATAAGAGAAATTTTGTTGGTTAAGAAATCATTAACTGTTGTGGGATTTCTCAGGCAAGAACTTTGTTCATTATCACTTTAAAAAAAAAAAAAACTGCTTTTTAATGAAATATATGAGCGTTACGTGCGGGACAAAATGGTTGCGTTTTCATGGAATGGCCCAATACCGCCATAAAATAAAAAATATATATATTTTTATATTATTCGTATTGAACTGGCTTTTCCATATACTTTACTTTGATAACAGAACCATTTATGTTTAAATCCCCCTTTCAACTCCTTACTTAAATAATACTTTTAAAATTACAAATAATAGCGTTTACAGTAAATCCTTAGCTAAATGATATTTAGTCATTCATCGAAACGAATTCTTTTACTTAAAATTTTCCGATGGCATAAGGTGAGCAGCACAACACATTGAAAACTAAACGGTACAAAATTCAAATGTCTCCCGGCAAAAGGAAGTAACGAATACAATGAGCAAACACTGCCAAGATATGCCAGTGACTTTTATAAATTTGGTTATACAGTATCTACCCCGCCTTACAACGGAGAAAATTCCGTTAATTACAAAGGGAAACATTATTTTGCGGCGAAACCGATTTAAACTTCCGTTGAAACCATATCAGAAGTTCAGGACGTAGTTTAGAACGGTGGAAACATGATTAATGAAGTCCCAGAGGCATCGGATTTTAAACTTAGCTTTGTAAGTTTGTAGCCAAAATAAATAATATTTTTGAAAGTGCATTGTCTGCGATAACGCGAATGGTTAATTCCTATTCTAATTAATTCCTTCAATAATAATTAAAATAAACTAACTCTGAGAGAGTAAAATTCGCGTTATTGATCCACCCAATATTTTCATTGAACATTTTAGAAGCTAAATAT
>JAXGGA010009616.1:0-50640 GCA_038373865.1 Uloborus plumipes
GAATAGATAGAGTGACAGAAGTGACCAGGAATGGGAAAAATTCCAACCTAGAATAATTTTGGAATATATTTTGCTCTTTGGATAATTCCACTTCCCTCCCTCTTCAATCTTTTCTTTCGCTCTTATCAGGGGCGCTCCCAACTAAAATTTTTGGGAGGGAGAAAATTATCAATTTGCCGAATGAAGTTCCAATTTTACCGAATGATAAAATACAAGCTTGCACACATGTCGTGCATGCATAACATTTAGTGAGAAAAAGCGTTAGACATCTTTTAAAAACCAATTCTAAAAACAAAAAAAGAACCAATATTCTCAATGTTGCAATATTGTCTTGAAATGTGCCGAATACGGAAATTATTGGGAGGTCACAGTGACCTCCCGTGATCTCCCATCGGGGCGCTCCTGGTGCCCCCAAGAGCGATGGTGAACATACACAAACGCACAATTTGACAAAAATATTTTCGATAGTACAACTAGAGTTGAGGCGAACCTAAACCTCTCAGCATTTGTAAGGTGTGTCTGCGTAGCATTTACAATGCTGCCAGATTAGCTTTGTCCCAACTGTAGATTCAGAATTCAATTAACGATCAGCAGTTCCTGTCTGATTTTCTTTGGTAAAACCTTCCGCGCGTTTACGCATGCGTCAGGTTTTCTCTGATCCTAGCAAAATAGGGATGATAGGTAAGTTAACAATAAGGGGAATAATAAGAATTTTGAGCCGTATGAAGCAACGTAGAACGATGCTAATTTCAAATACATAGTTTTGGTTGAATATGTCAAAAGGACATAGCAAATGCAAGTTTTAAATTAAAAACTTCGGAAAGTTCCCACTCACTACCCATCACCCCTTTTTTAAGTGGAATGGTTCGCTAGTGCTAGTCGCAGCTTTTACGGATAGACAGTAATTCAATTTACTTGTTATCTACAAACCACAAAATACGCAAGCTTTCATAGGCTTTGGTTATTGTTTGCTGTCACTCCAGAAAAAGTAATACAGTCGACGCTCGATATAACGACCGTCTCCGTCCTACAGAAAACGGTCTTTATAACGAGTGGTCGCTATAAAAGGTAGAACATAGAGTATATTGGGATACAGTTGGGGTTTTTCTCACCGGTCGTCATATTAGGATGGTCTTTATAACGTGTGGTCGTTATAACGAGCGTCGACTGTACAGGTATATTAGCAACGCAAAAATGGAAATGAAATTAAACCTGTCATACGTCATAGGGTATGCAAACAGGATACTTGCGGTTTAGAATGAATTCAAATTTTACTCAGACATCCGTTTTCTTTCAGTTAACCCGAGAATTCAGACAATGCAAATTAACAACACCAAGTTAACCCTTTATGATCCGACGGGACTCATAGGTCCCGCTTACATTAATTTAGTATTATGAATCTTAAATGGCTGTAATCATGCTGAAGCTTTTGAGTACCACTCCTTGTATTTAGCTGAGAAGCCGACAGATGGTACCTGCAATCGGAAACAGTTTTCTTAGGGGCCCTAAGGCGTAGGGGGACTTAGACCACAAAGTTTTCGAAATTTTCAAATACCCGGTAAAAATGTTTTTTGATGTCTTTTCAACTAAAAAGACAAAAAATATATATATAAATTCATTGCGAAAAAAATTTAGGACATGAATGGTTAAGGGAAAACGGAGAACAGATGAACATATTGGGACTATTTCAGAAAGATGTGAGCTTGAGGGCTGTTAACCAGGGCTTCGGAGTCGGAGTCGAAGAGTCGGAGTCGGACTGATGTTGGACCATAGGAGTCGGAGTCGCTGAAAAACATGTCGACTCCGATCACCTCCGATTTGGATGAAATTCTATGGAGGTGAAAACATATCTTTGAAACTAACAGATACAAATTTTCAACGTCCAATATCCAAATCCTAAGCATCTAGGATCATTAAAAAGGGCTTCAAAATGGCGGGTCTGCTTTGTGAAACGAATTGCTAATATGTTTGGGTTTATGCAAGTGAATAAAAAATATTTGCAGCAAAAATGCAATGTGTTAAAATGAAGTCTATCCATTTAACAAGAAAAGGATTAGTTTTGTACGGAGTCAAAAGACAAGAGCCGAACTTGTCTTTTGCTCTGGAGAAAATGGACTTTTTGGGAGGTCATAGTAACCTCCGAGAATTGGGGTAAATGTGGTGAAATTAACTGCGAGAATTCTTTAGAAATTTGAACTTTTTGAGAGGTCACAATGACCTCCCATGACCTCCAACTGGGATATCCCAGCTTGCTACCCCCCCCACTAAAGTGAATCCTGGCTACGACCATGAATAAAAATAAAACTTTTAAAAATTGACTTAATATTTCAACCTTTGTTTAGGGTTTTTCCTCTTCACATTTGGGTAAAAAAAATAAATAATAAAAAAAAGCAGGAGTCGGGAGTCGGAATCGGAAGTTTTAAAATCCCGGAGTCGGAGTCGACCAGTTTTCCTCCGACTCCGCAGCCCTACTGTTAACTAGTAACAAGTTTCATTTTGGCTAGAAAACATCCATGACAGTTATATCGCTTGCTTTAAAAAGTTTTTATTTGTAACTACCCCGAAACACGTGCGTAATTCATTTTGTATAAAAATTATGCTTTTTCCGCTGTTCCCTTCACATTTTCTCTCTGTCGTACAAAAAGTGAATCCATTCTTAAAGAAGAGAAAAAAAAAAAAAGCGTTGAAAAAGAACAACACTGAAGATCGGTTTTTCCGTCGTACTTTCGTTTCCACACAATTAGCAGAGTGCAATATTGTAGGAGCAATGTACCAGGGCAATGTAATCTGGGGAATGCTCTTTCGTTTTCCCCCAATAAGTGCAATATTCGTGGAGCAACGTACCAGGACAGTGCAACCCAATGATGAGGCAAGGGCGGATCCAGCTTATAGTTCAGGAGGGGGTCATCTTCGAAAAGGGAGGGCTCAGAGTGTAATTTTTGGGCGAAAACCTAGAATTTTTGGTAAATTCTCTAAAAAGTAAGTTCGAAAAATGCAGTTTTAGGCTGTACAGTGACCTCTCACTTATGCGCCGACCCTTGGGACCAACAGAAAAGGCGCATAAGTGAGAGAGAAGTATAAGTGAAGAAGCCTATTCAAAGGACTAAAACGCAACATAAGTTGATGAGAGAATGAACAATAATGTTTCTA
Organism: Uloborus plumipes; assembly: GCA_038373865.1. NCBI lineage: Eukaryota > Metazoa > Arthropoda > Arachnida > Araneae > Uloboridae > Uloborus > Uloborus plumipes. The sequence continues at coordinate 3,151 of JAXGGA010009616.1, forward strand.
TAGAAAAGGGATATATGACAATCGTTTGGCAACTATCGTAACGTAACTACAATGATAAAAAGAAAACAAAAATTGTAGCATACCTAATTACAAATTGTTCCCTTTAAAATGATGCATAATAGATAATTGTCCCTCTGCGAATTAAAGTTCATGCGGGAAAAATGCCTTCCATGAGCAATAAAGGCGACACATCAAAGAGGAAAGTGAAGGAAAATGCTTATTTTTTTAAAGAAAATAAATATATTTTTTTTTTTTTTTTACATTTTAGAGAAAATTAGGCGCATGCGTGAAATATTTATCTTTAGAGCGACGCATAAACGAATGATACTATCATTATTTTGCTATGAAATGTGCTGGGACCATTCAAAATCGTCGTATAAGTGAAAAAGGCGCATAAATGAGGCGGCGTATAAGTGAGAGTTCACTGTATTTGATTGATATGATAGTCATGGCCCCCATGATCCCCCCCCCCTTTCCCACGGCATCCGTACCTGGTATGATTTTCTGTCTTTTATGGGCTAATAGTAAATCTTTAAATCAATAGAATCATAGAGTACAGGAATCAAAACTAGGAGTAACTTAGAAACGGTTTTTCCAGCTCTGAAGTTCTCCAGTTTTAAAGTTCGCAACTTTAAAACCCATTTATACATTTTTTCTTCTTTCCAGCAATATTATCCATTAGTATGCATTTCTACTTATGAAACTGATGCTGTGCTGATACGTCAATAAGACGTCATGCTACTCTCAAAAATGTGACAGCGAGAGTTCTCAGTATGTTTTTTCACTCTATGAATCTTTAGAATCTTATTTAACACATTGCTCTTGAGATCCTTATTCTTTCTGTTAAGTAACATCTCTATGTATGAAATAAGAATCGATAGTACATGGCCGCTCCGAAGCGGGTTATCAAACAACAATTTTGAAATTTCATTACACAAAATTTTATCTTACAAAAAATTTACTTAATGTATGTTGACACAGAATAGGTCCGCCAAATATAGCTGACCCAAAAAAGTTATGAACAATCATCAAAACTTAAGTGTAGCTACCCCAGGAACGGATACAAGGGCTGGGCAATTAGGGCGATCGCCGCTCCCTGGAGGGACTCACCACAGGTAAATTTTGAATATTGAAGTTCAAAAAAGGCAATTTTAGACTATATTTGATGCTAGCACAAAGAAAGTTAAGGGCTCTCCCCAAGGGCGGATACAAGGGAGGGGCGATGGGGCGATCGCCCCTCCCTTGAGGGACTCTTCTCCAAGAGTTTTTAGATTTTGACGTTCAAAAAATGCAATTTTAGTTGATCTTTGATGATATTAAGGGAAAGGGTGGGGATTCGGGGCTATTATCTGGAAATTTTTCGAAATGGAAGATCAAAACATTTGTAATCAACATATGTTAACAACGATGCATGGCGAAAAAATGGGCAAGTAAAAAAAAAATCAATCGCCCCTCCCTTGGAACATTTCTGGATCTGCCCTTGGCTCTCCCCAGGATCCCAGGTCCAAAACACACATGAGGTTAGCATTTGTAAACCCAGATGTGTACTAAGGGATACATAATAAAACCTATCGCCCCTCCCTTGAAACTTTTATAGATCTGCCCATGTGCTACCTTCATCTCACCTACCTCCAGAGGTAATTTCAACTTTTCGTTAAAAAACAACTCTTAGCACCTTAGCAGTTGATCTTTAGATTTTTTTTTTTTTTTTTTGATTGAGTGCACCGCCTGACTTTTCGCACAGATGCAGTTCTCCATCATTTTGACACCACATTTCATTGAACGCGCTAAGCACCCATTTATCGCTGGCTTAAGGTAATAAATAAAACTTGATGTGTGATTTCCACATACACTTCCGACAGCTGTTGCCACAGATTAATCATCGAGCAGACGGTGCTGTGCTCTACTTTCCAAATCTGCGCCGGCAAAAATTCTGAAATAATACAAAAATTCTAAAGCTGTTGCAAAAAAATTTTTTCATCAGCGAAATGGCGAGATGCTCAGATGAAGTCGTGTAATCGGAGTCGAACTGATTTTTGGTCAAAATAGTAGAAGTCAGAGTCACTAAAAACATGCCTCTTCCACGGCTTATTATTATTATTTTTTTTTTTTCAATTATTTAAATTTCATTGATCCTCCTTTCTTTTTTTCTTTTTTTTGAACAAACGTCTTATTATGCAATACACCGCCAACTCGGTTATTTCGATCCGAGTTGGCGGTGTATTGCATGTTCCTGCCTTAGCTCTTGCTTAGGGGCGGTTACATACTGCTTTATAAACGTCTTATTAGTTCGATAACTTGTATAATGCTTATAAATAAGAAAAAATGACCAATAAGTTACCGTCCTAAAAGCTATAGTTTTAATTAATAACAAGCAAATTTAAATTAATGCACCAATGTAGTCGTTATCTTGTGCCAATTAGGCTAGCAATTTGCAGTGTGCTGCTTCATTTTCCCCAACTGTACCGTCATTTGGGGTAAAGTCCGACTTCTACCAGACAGTAGAAACTATTTTAGGATTCTGCATTGCTAATTAAATTGACTGGTGAAAAAATGATTGGGTCTTTTCATGCACCTGAAAATCATGTCATTATTCTGTATTCCGTGTTATACAGGGGTGATTGTGAGTTCATGAAAAAATACCTGAAAGTTTTGAAGAGAAGTGCGTGTGGGGGGGGGGGGTGCTTTTTTCAAAAAATCAAGGCTCCTATTATTTAAGCACACCTAATTTATATTTGATAATAAATTGTCTTTCATAAACAAACAAGACACATTTCATACATTCGAATAGTTTCAAATAGTTTCTAGTCAAAAACAATAGAATGGCATCTTAACATTTTTGCTCGATGAATATTATTAATAATTATCGGAAAATCACCGAAAATTCGAAAAAAGAAAATACCGAAGGTGAGAAGACAAAAGCGTAATTAAAAATATTTTATTTCCGGTATTTTCGACCATGAAAATACCAGAAACGATCATGAAAATACCGGAAATCCGGTAAAATACCGGAACACAATCACCCCTGGTTATACCAACGCCTCCTAAATACTAAATGCCTATAACATTTGCTTCGTTACCGCCGAGTTGCGTTCCACTTTAAACGCCACCTTGCGGCAATCCGATAATGGGGTTGTTATCTTTTGATTGGTTAATTTTTAAATTTAAATTCAGAAATGAACCAATCGTTAATTTTTTGAAGAACTCCGGTACATGGCAGTGTATCGTGAACCAAGGGCTTTTTGCAGCTATTGGCGATGGATCCAAACAATATTCGAATTAAATTTTTTGATTGGTTGATTTTTAAATTTAAATTTAGAAATAAACCAATCGTTAATTTCTCTTTCTCGAAGAACTCTGGTAGATGGCAGTGTATCATGAACCAAGAATGAAATTTTGCTCTGTGCTAAAAACCAGAAAGTTGAAGGCATTTAGTATTTAGGAGGCGTTGCTTCTACAACACACACATGCCATCGAGACCCGTTTATAGGGTAGGCAATGAGTCACAGCACAACGACACTTTCATACAAAGGAAAAGGGCAAGAGAAGCAAAGTACCTCCAATGCCCGAGCTGGATTCGAGCCCGATACCTGACCATCTGCATCTGCAGTCATACTTCTCTGACCACAAGACAAGGTGGACGGCAGACTATCTATACTTGCTGGCATATGAGCAGGTGCTTTGTGGTAGGTAATAAAAATTGTAGGAGGTGGGTATGTTAGGGTATTATAGGGTAGGCAGCCATTCACAGCACAATAGCACGCAAAATTACAAAATGATAAGCTTCGCAGCACATTTGGCTTCAATACAGTTGCGCCGGCTCAAACTTCGCCAAATCAAAGTAGCCAAGCCGATGAACCTCACGAAAACATGGCTGTTCGCTGCTCTCCGACCTGAATCATCGTATCGCGTTATTATGTTTGCAAACTAGTCCATATATAAACGGCTTGCTACACATTTAATGAAAATTTCAGTTTATGCTGTATGCTACAATTCGTAACATGTACAATACGGTACGTCACCTTGTTCTGAGAAAAAAAAAGCCACGCTGTACGCTGTTATAAATACACTGCAAAAGAACTTTTAATTGCAGACCTTTGAAGTAACTCGGATTTTTCATATTTAAATGCTGATAACAATCAGTGAATCCTGGAATACTTTAGTCGCTCAAGTGGGAAACTATAATTATGTCTGGGGAAATAAGTTTGAATAAGACTTCAAATTCGTCCTTATTTTAATCCCTTTTTTTTGAGTGCTAATGCTCGAAATAATGTTTATAGAATTGCTAAAATAGTTTCAAAAAAAGCGATCAAAGTTGCGCCTTTTAAAATAGAAATAAGCACAAAAACAACAATCAAAAACAGGCACTAATCTAGTTATTATGTCACTTAATTCCTAATAGAAAGCATATAAACCAACTTTGACGTAGGATCTCATGAGCCGAATTGGCTGAGTGGATAGAACGCAGGGCTAGCATTGCCGACGTCCGTGGTTCTGGCCCCGGGTTGTCAGATTTCCTTTTTTTGTGTTTCTTTTTAAAATAATATCAGTTTTATTTTCTACATGTCTTAGTTTGAAACTTTTAAGTTACAAAAGTTATTTTGCTCCCTGAAAAAAGGCATACTTAATAGTGGGTATTTAATTTTTAGTATTTTGTTCTTTTGATTTGCAAAAAAAGTGCAAACTTCCATTAATTTTCACTGGTTAAAACTCTTTTGAAAAATACTCTTTATGAGGAACATATCTTTTCTATTATAAATGTTTTCAAATATGCTTGCTTATTATAATTCTTTTTATTTGCCATACTTAAAAAATAATGTAATGCATTAAACTATTATTTTTTTCATCAATGAATTTAAAATAATTATGTACCAAAAAGTGTGAAGCAAAAATATTTTTCCTCTTCACAGCTTTTTATTTATTTATTTATTTATTTGATTATCATGAGTAAACGTAAGTACAAATCCCCAGAAAATCCATGCTAACTGAAATTATGTGCAAAAAACCCAGGTTTTTTCCAACACTGCCTTTCGCATTACTTTTTTGGTGGAAAACCCTGACATTCGCATACTTTGAGGTATTAAATATTATGTACAATACTACTAGCTTAACTCTATGCAAAAAAAAATTTGCAAAACTTTCATCACTTTTATTTTATTTTATTATTTTTTTCATTAATACATTTAACTTTTGAACTCACATAGACAGGAGCTTTTCTTATGGTGCATAAATTTCTGACAAATCAACTTATTTAAACAATTTTACTCAGATTATTTAGATCCTACAATTGCAAATTTAAGCGACCATAAATTATTATTGCAAAAAATGTTAAACAGCCGCTGGTATAATAAATACACCGCTGGTATAAATCCCCATCACAAGTATTAAAATTTCCTAGAAGTACACATTATTTTTTCATGAGGAGAACAGATTTGAAAAATCCTCTTAGGAAGGAAGTTGGAAAGAAAAAAATAATAAATATGAACCTTAAAACTACTCCCCCCCCCTCTAAAACTACACATATGACGGCTCGTTTTATGAGTTGATAAAGGGTTTAATTGTGGACTCGTAACCACATGTATGAAACATTTTAATTTGTAATTTATTTAAGCGGATTTTATCTAATTGAATTTCTACAACATTAACTTCACTTAATGGCATTTTTTTTTTCTTTTTTACGCTTTGCGGAGATAGCTGATTATTAATAATAATGAATTATAAATTACGTAAAAAAGTTATTCCCGCATTACTCTTATACTCATTGATTTCAAAATATTGAATTAAAAAGGCAAAACTATATTTATTTACAAAAAAGAAAGAAATGGAAAAAAAAGAGCTTTCGTATTACAACAAAGAAAAACATTAGAAAATCATGAATTCTTATCTAAATCCATTATGAAAAATCCCGAAACGTAACTATAAAATAAGCCACCCGACTGGGAGAAAAAAGAAACACTCGCGAGAGGTTACTGGTTTTCTTCCTCTTTGTTTACTTTCGGGGGGAGCCCATTTCCCGAACTGAATCTTCACCATTTGGCGAAAAACATGAAGATGTGCTGCGAAGCTTATCATTTTGTAATTTCGCCAATAGCACATTCACACGAAGAAAGGACAAGGACAGGAGAAAGGAAGTACACCCATGCTCGAACCGGAATACGAACCCTTAACCTTCCCACCTGGATCAGACTTCTCTGACTAGACAAGATGCAAGGGCGGATTCAAGGGAGGGGCGATGGGGGGCGATCGCCCCTCCTTTGAGGGTCTCTTCTCCAGCAGGTTTTAGATTTGAAAGTTAAAAAAAGGTAATTTTAGTTGATCTTTGATGATATTAAGGGTAAGGGTGCCGGGATTCAGGGCTCTGCTCTGGAAATTTTTCGAAATGGAAGACCAAAACATTTGTAATCAACATGTGTTAGCAAGGATTCATGGCCATAAAAATGGGCAAGCAAAAAAAAAGATCAATCGCCCCTCCCTTGGAACATTTCTGGATCCGCCCTTGACAAGATGGCATACCGATTCAAGGAATTCCATTTATAACTTCCTTCAAATTTTGGAAAGATGTATCCATTTTCCTCTGACAAATGAACAAAACAGTTAGTTTAATTTTTCACTTATGTGATGATTTTCAAAAATATTAAAAGTTTTGTTTTGTTTTAACGTTGTGTTAAAATATTGTGAACATGCCTCCCGGGCAACTCATACTTCTTCCGCGGAGCAAAATCCAGGAACCACTAATTTATTCCCATATTCAGCAGGAAAACAACAATAGAATGACAATTACAACCCGACAGTAGCATCGCAGTAGGTCCGGCAGACGATCGTTTACGCGTGACCTAGAGAAAAATCGTCTGTGACCCCGAAAAGTCTCGCTATGACGTCAATGCGCGCCGCATTTTGGGTCACGGGACATTTCTTCCATGTATTTATCCAGGTGGGATACGCGGAACAATTGGAAGCCTGAGTTGGCATTATTTCCACCGAGCGTTTGAATTATTCTTTCGATATTTGGCTGTTGTTTGTCACGGAAGCTGAAATGAGTTTCCTTTTTTGTCGGAAATTTTCATCGTTTTCTTTTAATTTAGAGTGCTGCATAGGAAATAGGTTTGTTAATCCACAAAAAATAGTTCTGTCCGACCTTGAAATCCGCGCCTACACTTGAAAAATGAAAATTATTTTTACAGTATAATACAGCTAATTTTATTGTAAAAAACTAAAAATTGCTAATTTTACAGTAAGAAACTGTAAAATTGCTAATTATACAGTAGTAAACTGTAAAATTGCTAGTTTAACAGTTTATTACTGTGCATTTTACAGTTTTAGATTGGAACCTCTGCTGCCAGTATTTTTACTGTTGCTTTTACAGAAAATACGGCTAAATTTTACGGCAATAAACTGTAAAACTGCCAACTTACTTCTATTAATTAATCCAATAAATTATTTCCACAGAGCGTTCGAATTACTTTTCGATATTTGGTTGTTGTTTGTCACGGAAGCTGAAATGAGTTTCCTTTTTTTCGGAAATTTTAATCGTTGATTTTTTTATTTAGAACGCTGTTTAGTAAATACGTTAGTAAAGCCGCAAAAAAAAATAGTACTGTCCGACCTTGAAATCCGCGACTACACTGTAAAAAATCAACTGTTGTTTTTACAGTATAATACTGGCAGCCGAGGTTCCAATTTAAAACTGCAAAATGCACAGTAATAAACTGCAAAACTAGCTATTTTACAGTTTATTACTGTAAACTAGCAATTTACAGTTAATTGCCGTAAAATTTAGCTGTATTTTACTGTACAGACAACAGTATAATACTGGTAGCAGAGGTTCTAGTTTAAAACTAAAATTCACTGTAATAAACTGTAAAACTAGCAATTTTACAGTTTATTACTGTAAAATTGGCATTTTGTACCGTTTATTATTATAAAATAAGTTGTATTGTACTGCAGGGGTGCCCATCCCCCCCAAGCTCAATGGCGCAAATTCCCCCCCAAAATTTTTCATAAACCTCTTGTGCTTTTTATTTTTATTTTTACCTATCTTTTTTATTTCATTTATTTTTTTTTAAATGTTATCATTTTTTTAATATTTATTTATTTTTTTTAAATATTATTTATTTATTTTTTATTTATTTATTTTTTTATATATTTATTTATTTTTATTTATTTATTTATTATTTTTCTAAAAGTACTAATTATGCGTAGAACAGAATCGGTTTTTTTCTCTTCCAGACATTCCAAGCACACTCATACACACAAAATAAATAAGTAAATAATAAAGATAAAGAAATAAAAGAACTAATTTAAATTGAAAATATTAATTAATGAATAATTTTTATTTAAAAAAATCAGTAAATAATTGAAATAAATAAGTAAATAAATAAATTAGTTTTAAAAAATCCCCCCCAAAAATTTTGATGGCGCAACTTGCGCCATAATCCCCCCCCTGTGGGCACCTCTGTTGTACTGTAAAAACAACATTCTCAAAATTAACTTCTGAATGATGATGTGATTAATTTTGATAATTTTTGGCGTTTCGATTTTATAAATCTTCTGGCAGTTAGAAAACAAGAAAGCTTTTTTGATGTTTCAAGTTTTATGCATATTTCTTAGGCAGAAAAGTAATATATCGATTGCACATATTTTTCAATATTTAGCACTTTGTAGGATTGTAAGCAAGTATAACTATTAAACTGAAGTTTAACTTGTAGAAAAACAATTTTTTCGTTTCAATTTTTTCGAAAAACTTAGCAGATTTTTTTTTTTTTTTCAGGGCTCTAAAATTTCCGAAAATATTACATTTTTAGGTAATGCAAAAACTTTAAACTCATCTCCTGGCAGGGACTTACTGCTTTGGGGACTTAGTGTCCATTATATCCCAGTTACAGAACAACTGCTGTAATTATTACACTCAGAAAAATAAACCGCCTAGAATAATCACAGAAAATCATGAAAATAAATTACAAAATTAACGTAATAGATCTAGCAAAAAATGTAAAATTCAAATTATTAAATAAGAAATTTTTTTATTATTCGGGCAGGTACACTGCTAAAAATAAACTGTTTTTTTACAGTATAATACTGGCAGCAGAGGTTCCAGATTAAACTGCAAAAGCACAGTGATAAACTTAAAACTAGCTATTTTACAGTTTCTTACTGTAAAACTAGTAATTTTACAGTTTATTAACACTGTAAGATTAGCAATTTTTGCAGTTTATTACTGCAAAATTAGCAATTTTAGTTTTTTTTCTGTGAAATTACTATAAAATTACCTGTATTATACAGTAAAAACGACATTTATTTTTTGCTGTGTGCCTGTTTACCGGATCCAGTGGTTAAGAATCCCTGAGCTATTCGATTCGTCAACTTTTATCCAGTTTCAAGAATATAGCTTTCTCTGAACGGAAGCTTTTAGTGTTTTTTTCTTCTCAGTTGTAAAACTCATTTCTTCAAGTCTCCTTGCGTACTTAACATAATTGTTTTTACGAGTAAGCTATTTCGCAGCTCTTTCGTTGGAAAACTATTGCAAAACTTTCGTCAGATCTGCAGACTCTTTGTCCAAAACTAAACGCGTTTTGAAAGTTAAAAAAAGCTATCAAAGAAAAAAAGAAATTTGCGCAATGGGTAAATTCATTTTCTTTACATGTCTGCTGACGTCAACAGAATTTTTTTTTCTAAGCAGCGACCTTTGCGGCTGTCCCTAAGTTATGTCCCTTCTCCTATTTTGATCCCCACCTCCTTTTGTTACTAAGTGTCACACTTCACTTTACCCCCTTCCCTTTGGTACATGTCACGCTGTTTTTTACGAAAAAAATGAGTGGTGTCACACCCCTTGTTACTTCTTCCCTCCCATTGTCACAAACTGTGACAACTATCCGAACCTCATTAAAGGGCTATCCATAAATTATATCATACTTTTCCCCATATTTTTAATCCCCTTCTCCATTTCTCCTCTTAAATGTTACACTTCACCTTACTCTCTCCTCCATTTGTCACATGTCACGCTATTTTTGTATGAAAAAGTGAGCGGTGTCACACTCCTTGTTATCTTCTCCCTTCTCTTAGTAAAAAATTGTCAAAACTTCACGAATCCCCCTCAGAAGCTGTCCATAAATTACGCTACATTTTTTCCCTATTTTTGACCTCCTCCCCCTTTGTCATATGCGACGCTGTTTTTTACGAAAATATGAGTGGTATCACACTCCCTGCAATCTCCTCTCTCCCTTTTTCACAAATTGTCATAACTTCACGAATCCCCCTCAGGGGCTGTCCATTAGGGTGGGGCGAAAAATAAAAAGTTTTCCAGATCAACTTCTAATAGTTGCCAAAAGTTGTCTTTGGTGATAGTTAGCTTTTATGCAAAATGTGAGAAAAATCGGTTAATATCTTCAGGGGCGCTGCGACAAGGCCGTATCCAGAAAAAAATTTCGGGAGGGGCCCAGTTCCGCACATTGCCCAAACACACATACATTTTTGTGTGTGCTATGAGTCTAATTTCTAACTGACAGCCCCCCCTCCCCCCACGATGTTTGATGCGTGTGTGTTTTTTCATTTCTTTATTCTTATTATTTTCTTGAATTGACCTTTAATGGAGATAGAGAGATATGCAATGAAAACTTTTTTAAGTGGGGTAGAATATGCGTAATTTTAGGGGGTCCGGGGGTTACTCCCCCAGGTAAATTTTTGAAAAAAAATTTTAAAATTCTGCATTTTGAGGCCTTATATGAGGCAATTGGGACTTCAAAAACACGTTGGAAAAGTAGGCAAAAAACAATCTCATAAATTTTCTGCATCTTTTTGCAAATTAAGATTAATCAAAGCATTAAAAAATGTTTAGTTTAACAAACGATTAAAATTAAGCGACAGAGAGGAAGGACAAGGGAGGAGAAAATATTAACACATTATCACTTGCTTACATCGGTTTTCACTATAGTTACATAGTAGTTTTTTTATCAGTTCCCCAACTCACCGACAGACACAGCACTTAGTAACATAAAATAACCAATAGTATAAAACACGTAAAATTCTTTAAAAGAAAATAGTGTAGAGATTTAAAAAATAATTAACGAGAGAGTAACATTCTAGCTATTTAGTTAATTCATAGTTTAATTATTTGATAAGAAATACAATTAAATCACTTTTGAAGGAGTTTCAAAAAGGTATTTAATCATTTTCAAAGACTCTAGAACAGTTAAAATTCTTTAAAACATTTCATTTGCACTTTCCAGTCTTTGACGTTTTAATAGTTAATTGAACAGTCTTACGAAATTGTTAAAACTTTGAAAGACACATCCTTTTAAAGATTAAAAATAGACATTAAAAAATACTTATAACGACAATTTCCTTTTCATTTACTAGTACTGCAGAAAACGAAAAAGAATACAGGTAGAGTAATATTTTTTTTTCGTGCTTAACATATTAATAAAGGAATCAATTACAAAGTAACTTCTAAAATACTGAATTAGGTATTTAATGAATAGTCATGAATAGTCATGTCAATAGAATAAACATGTGAGTCACAAAAAAATATTTTTGAAAATATGCTACAAAAAATGCTGGAATATGATTTTTGCATTACGCAGAATATTTTTTTTTTTTTAATCAAGGAGCTGAGTTTCGCGCAACTTGATGCCCACCTACCCTCCATTTGTGTTAGAAACTTTAAAATTCAAGGTTTACAGCTACATTTAACAAAGTTTTCAAGGTTTTTAAGCTAATTGATATTAGTAAATTTTTAAGCTAAAAAATTTGTAAATGGATTTTTTTTTTAAAGTAACTTTTGTCTAAGTTTGGTGAGCGTCCAACAAAGCAGAGGGTCTTCCAACGTATCCGTTTTTGTGTGGTCTTGTTGATTGAAGACATGTTTAGCTGTTAAAATCCCTCGAGGATTACAAATGCTTATAAATGGGGACCAACAACATACCCTTTTAATTGAATCAGGGCGCTGAGAAGCAATCTCAGCCTAGTCGGAAACTAGGGGCCCGGCGATTAGGGGGTAAGAATCTGAGTGGTGTAAGTTTTATAAGTTTTAAGGGGGAGGGAAGGGGGGCGCCAATCAAACTGACAAGTGGCTTGCCTTGAGCCTCAATTGATTTGGGAAAGAGAGCTGGAAGTGATAATGAGTGTCTTGTTTTCAAGTTTGTTTTGCAGCTAATGAGAATTTGAATTGTCTTTTTTTTTCGTACTTCTTCAAATTTTCACTCATTTAATAGAAAAAAGGAAAAAAAAAACTTTTTTTTTTGCCATTGGAAATTTAAAAAAAAAGAAAACTTTTTTTTTTTTTTTTTGTTTGACATTATAAAACATTTCGGGTTTCGGGGGGGGGGGGGGGGGGCTCGGGCCCGTCGGGCCCCCCCCCCCCCTCTGGATACGGCCTTGCGCTGCGATCGCAAAGTTTTACCATAGCTTTGTTATGGATTTTATGGTTAAAATATCAAAAAGAATGCCTTTAGCTAGTCTCTTTGCGTTTTTTTTTTACTCAAAAGATGTTTTCACGCATTAAAAGCGTATGAAATGACTCACAAACATTATTTTATATGATGTATTTATATGTCAAAAAAATCACTTTTTTCACGTTTTTGTTTCTTTTTAAATGCTTGAAATATAAATACATCAGATAAAATAATTTTTTGTGAGTTATTTCATATGCTTTGAATGCATGAATATATCTTATGAGTAAAAAAAATGCAATGATATTAGCTAACGGCATTGTTTTTCATATTTTAACCATAAAATCCCGATAAAAGCATAGGCGGACTTACGGGGGTGCCAGGGGGTGGGCCGCACCCCCAACATTTTTGGTTGGGTTTTGAAAATAATGAAATTAAGTATAATTCGCCAAGAAATGCAGCTGGAAAAGAACATTATTATTCAGTGCTGTATTAAAGAATGAGTGTATATACTCCGTAATTGGGTATTTATTGGTACATCATTACAATTTCTTTTACTTTGAAACTACTATGGCGAAATTAAAAAAAAAAAAAAAAACGTGACTATTATAATAACTTTATCAGTAAAATCTGCCCTGAAATCAGCTGAAAACCAGTATTTTTTAGGTACATTTTCAAAATTTTCCATAGAAGTACCCCCCCCCCCGGCAGGGTCGTCATTTCAAGTTTTTCCGGGGGGCAAAGGGTCCAAACACAATGCAATTTCACCGGAAAACATCAAAAACCACGCCCACTTATTTATAAATACATTGATTTCTCAAAGCCAGGGAGGGCAATTGACCCCCCTGCCCCCCCCCCCCCTAAATGACGAGCCTGCCCCCCCCCGGACTTCTTTTTGTAGTGGCGCAACCAGAGGGGGCCCACAATGGTCGTGCTCCCTTCCTCCCACCCTTTCTTCAGAACGCTGAGTTGATATTTTTTAAAAAATATTCTTTATTATTGAATTGAAGGAAAGAACGCGTCTTGGGAAAAGGCACCAAAATACCCAATGTTGAGAAAATATCTTAATTTCTTTTTAAAGAATGAAAAAATCTCGACACTTAAATTTTTGAACAGCTTCAGATTGTTAGTCAGCTAATTGTGCCACCCCCCCCCCCTCTCGCCCTATCCTCTTGTTTTTAATTTCATTTCTGCCTGTTTTTTTTTTTTTTTTTCTATTTCGTCTGAAATTAAAAAAAGTCTTCAAAATGTCCTCGGATGTCCTCTACCCCGCCAAAATTATTACGGAGCATCACAAATTTCGTCACCTGGGCTTCAGTTTAGCAAAATTTCCTTTGAAAATCCTCCAAATATCAAACACCTTAAAAGATCGAAAATTGCTTAAAATTTCGTTTTAGAAGCTTCAATTTTGGAAAATTTTCGGATAAGGGCAACCTCAACCACCATTTATCCATCATTAAAAATCGTTAAAATTTTACTTTTCTAAATTACAGTTCCGAAAAGTCTAAAGGGGAGAACCTTTTGGCACAGCAGGCTTTGAAATCCTAAGAATTGACATGCTTAGGACTTCAAGTCTTCTTGCCGCCAATGGAAGATTGAAAACAGTAGCCTTAAATCTTCCTTCTAATACCATGGAATATTGCACATCAGAACTTTGTTCTTAGAACTTCAATTTCGAAAATTTTCAGGGTAGAGCCCCATAACCCCCTCCAATAACCGCATAAAAAATTGTCCAACATTGCGTTTTTGGAACTTAAACTATGAAAAATTGAAGAGCTGGTAGATAGGGGGGGGGGGGGAGTTTTTTTATGTTTTCAAAAAATCCATCGGGACAATCCTACAATCAAGTTCATAAGACTTGAATTTCTAAAAATATAATTCGTACCTTTCTTCGCCCTCAACTTCGTCTCGCTTCTAACATAAAAAAATTATTTAAGGTTTCTTCCATAGTTTCCAATGTTAAGAAGTGCCGAATCCCTATTGTTACAGGATATGGTCTACGTCGCGTTTTTAGGACGTAAATTTCAAAAAAAATTTGGACAAGCTTTTCGATATCCCTTTTTAGCCTACTTTCCCGTTAAAAATAAAAGAAAGACGAAAAAAGTATTAAAAGCTTAATGCATCTAAAAAATATCGCCAAGTCCAAAAAAATCGCCAAGTTAAAAAAATATCGCCAAGTCCAAAAAATATCGCCAAGTTAAAAAAATAAAAAGTAAAATGAATATCGAAAAATTAAAAATTTGAAAGTAGGGTATTGAGATGGGGAATTTGTGTGTCGGTCGGTCGGTCGGTCTGTCGGTCTGTCTGTCCCCCCCTAATAACTTTTGAATGAACATTCCGATTTGGACAAACTTTTTTTTGTTGGAAAGATCTCGGCGAGTACAGCTCATTCCCATATTTGATTTTTTGATTTGAACAATTTTTGGTTCAACTTTGAGCCGTTCAAATAACCGGTCCCGCGATACTGACTTTTGAATGAACAGTTCGATTTGAACAAACTTTTTTTTGTTCGAAAGATCTTTTCAAGGATACTTCATTTCCGTATCTACATTTTTGATTTGAACAATTTTTCGTTCAACATTGAACCGTTCAAACAAGCTCTCACCCCTAATAACTTTTGAATGAACAGTCCGATTTGAACAAACTTTTTTTTGTTCGAAAGATATCGGCAAGGATACTTCATTACCGTATTTAAATTTTCAATTTGAACATTTTTTCGTTCAACATTGAACCGTTCAAGCAACCTTTCTCCACCTAATAACTTTTAAGTGAACCGTCTGAATTGAATAAACTTTTTTTTTTTCGAAAGATCTCGGAGAGACTCGTTCCCATATTTCACTTTTCAATTTGAACAATTTTTCGTTCAATGATGAACCGTTCAGAAAAATTTTTAACATGCGCGCCTACTGGGAAATTTAAATTGAATGTTGATTCTGAACTTCAAGGCGGATTTCCTTCAAACTAACTTTGTAAGAAAATGGTTTTGATAAATAATGTATTGTAAAGTACTTTTCTGAATAATCTTCTGTGAGGACTCTGATTCCGACTCCGACTCCGCAAACATGGCGGAAATGCAGGCTCAGAAAAAAATGACTGACTGGGCAGACGATTTTTTGTTTATTTATTCATTTTTTTTGTTTAATTTGTTATTATTATTTTTATTTATTTATTTATTTTTTTTTTTGGTAGACGATATTTTTTTTTTGATTACAAAAATTGTTCATTCACGATAGCATTTTATTCTTTACTTATATTTAACAACTGGCAACGGATTAAAAATAAAATTGGAGACATTTTATTAACGAACGAGGTTTTTTTTCTTCGATAAAATGTGTTTTGATGTTCTTTGTACTTTTATTTTATTTTTTATTTTTTC
Organism: Uloborus plumipes; assembly: GCA_038373865.1. Lineage (NCBI taxonomy): Eukaryota > Metazoa > Arthropoda > Arachnida > Araneae > Uloboridae > Uloborus > Uloborus plumipes. The sequence continues at coordinate 18,910 of JAXGGA010009616.1, forward strand.
ATTTGAAAACGATTGTGAAATTTTTCTACGGAAGAACTATAGCAGTTACATTCTTTAAAAGGTGCGACAAAACTTTATTTACTCGTTTATTTACTTTTTACGTGTCCTGATCATCTGATGAGAGGGGTATATTTTGCTTTTAGAAATCAGCTTTAAGTGTTATAAAGGTATGTTTGACATAATTTTCAGTTTCAGATATTCAAGAGAATAATGCTAGATTGAAGATGTCGATGTACGGGAAAGTAGGCTCGTTTAGTTCTTGACAGAACTTCTTGTTCTAATATCATTCAAGACGTCTATGACACTAAAAATTATGTTTTTAGAACGACAATTGGATGAGAGGTATAGCACACCGTTCTCTTTCAATTATACGAGCTGACACTTCCGTATGAAATCTGAAAAAGAAAAAACTAATGTTTGAAAAAAATTAAGGCGGGAGAGACTTAAAACATCTCCTCCTAACATTACTGAATATTGCTGTAAAACTTCGTTTTTTAGGACTTGTATTTCGAGATGTTTCTTGGAGAGAGAACCAGAACGCTTCTCTCGTCACATCATCAAAGTTTGTCTACAGTTGCGTTTTTGGAATTTCAACTTCGAAAAGTTGTGGGGAAGGTGATCGATTTTGCTCAATTTTTCAAGAAATTGATCGGGGACAATCCTTAAGATAAGCCCCATCTCTTAAATGAGCGTCTACAAATATCGCCTATAATCGCGTTTTTAGGACTTTAATTTCTAGAATTCTATGTGGAAGCTCCTGTGAACTTTTCTCCCTCACAGCATCAGAGGCAGTCTAAAACTGCATTTTCAGGATTACAATATCTAAAATTTTCCTGGGGATGATCTCCCCAACCTGCCTATAAAATGGAGAAAAAACTAAAAGCAGGATTCGCCAACGTGGGCCAAGCTCGAAAAAAACTCACCTAGATTTTTCGGGTGGGCCCACTTGAAATGACACACTATGTTGGTGAAGTGGTTTTTTTTTTCACAATTTAACTGCAGATTGAAAACATTTATTTCAGAAACAAACTAAACATTACAAATATTTTGATCAATATTAAGTCTAGAAATTGGTACTGATCAGTTTAGTTATAACATTGAGTTTATTATGATATTTAGTGTTGGTCAATAAGTGGTCCAGAAAATGGCATCTTCCTTTCTGAGCAAACTTATTAAGTATTAGAAATAAAACTGTGCATCTGAATTTGAGTTATTTGTTTATTTATTTGAATATTTAGAGGATCAAACTAAACAGGAACTATTTAAATCCATAAATTCAATTCAATATCAATTTAAAATATTTTATCATATTAATTTTAAAAAATCAATATAGCATTGCGTTTTCCAAATAAAAAATTCTTTAGGGGGTCACAGTGACCTCTCTTCATGGCTCCCGACTCTTTAAAAATTTTACGTAGCAAACAGTAGTTTGGTATTGCGATCGCAGCGCCCCCTGAAGATAATAACCGATTTTTCTCAAAATTTGCACAAAAGCTAACTATCACCAAAGACAACTTTTGGCAACTACTAGAAGTTGATCTGAAAATTTTTTATTTTTCGCCCCACCCTACTGTCCATTCGTCAAACTTTTCCCCATATTTTTAACCCCCTCATTCATTGCCATAAACTGACACACTTCACCATGTTCCCTCCCTCTTGTCACATGTGACGCTATTTTTTCACAAACATTCTTATAAGTAAGCGTATTATGTCACACTTCTGATTACTCCCTCTCTCCACCTCTTCACAAACTGTCCCAACTTCCTTCTCCCTCAAAGCGTGACATCATTTGAATCCGTTTTTGGTGCAAGAACGTAAGTCACAAATTACAAATTTATGACAGGTAAAACAAACTTCATATTAAAGAAATGTTTTATATTAAAGAACAGAAACCAGGATGTCTTCTAATTTACTGTGTCGTTGAAAATACAGTTAGAAACGCCCTTTAAACACAAATCTATGTGACGATCTTCTAGCAACATAAAAATCATACTAAACTCATCTTAATAAAAAATTTACCTACGCCCTTTTAACAAAAAATGATTCATTGGTGGAAAGTTCTTAAATGAAAGAACTTAAGCATCAACAATTTAACATGAATGTTAGCGAAAAACAGAATGCGTAATGTCAGTGGCGTAGCTAGTGGTTGGCAGGAGTGGCTCTTGCCACGGGCGCAGCAACTAGAGGGGCGGCAATTTGATCAAAAAACTATGAAAAATAAATAAATAAATAAAGTCCGAACAGACTAAAAGACAAAAAATTTTGGTTGGATACACTGATGTTAGCTTGAATCTATTAGGCAAGATAGAATTTAGTTACATGGAACCTGGAGTCCATATAGGGTAGACCGACCACTGAATGAACACCTCGTAATTTGTTTGAAAAAATAGTTTCAAAGCATCTTTATTAGTTCGATCGATAGAAGTAACTACTTTTACATATTTACAGAAAGAAAATGGTCTAAAAATGCTGCATTAGTCATCTGGTGACGGTGTTCCTTCACTGTGTGAAGGCACTTCTTTCGTTTCAACCCCCCAAAAACCTGATGTAGAACCATAAAAGCTCTCCCAAGGAGTACTGACCATTGCTAAAAACGCTAAAAGAAAGAAAAAATACTATCAGAGTTGCAATATTGTCTGCACAGTTTTCGAATAAATAAATGAAAATTTTTGGAGCAAGGAAATTTCAGGAGGTCACAATGACCTCCCATCCGGCAGATTCTAGGAGGGGGGCGCACTTTCTTAAGTTTGCCACGGGTGCTGGACCCCATAGCTACGCTACTGCGTAATGTATAAACCATAATTTTTAGTAGAGGTGCAACATCGATGTCGATGTTTTGGAAACATCGATGTTTTTGTCAAAACATCGATATTTTTACCAGCGATGCTTTATGGTCGATGTTCTTTGAACATCAACGTTTTGAGTTCGCTGTTTTGTATTTTAGCAAAAAAGATTCGTTTTTATCTGCGACATATAATTATATTTGGTCAAAAATGTATATCATTAATCGGTAGTTGCAGTATTTATCTCATTGCAAAATTTTTTCAATTATTACTATCTCTTTTATGTTTCACGACGGATAATTTTAAGCGTCGTTGTTTTGCGATTAATGTTTTTTTCGGTGTCAAGTTTTTTTACTTAAAAAAAAATCGTAAAACTTGTTAAAAAAGGAATATTTTAAATCAGTAATTGCAGTATATGTCTCACAGGAAAGAGGATTTTCCTTGCCATCGCTGTCTCATAGTTGATGTTTTTTCGGGAGACAAGGGAAAATTGCGATATATCCAAATCAGAGATAATGAGCGACGATGTGACGAAAGGCTGCTATACATTCAAATTTGTAAACATATTGAAAAAAAGTTCGATTATACCATCGATGTTTTCCAATCGATGTAGCACCTCGCACCCCTAATTTCTAGAAATAACAAAAATGAATTATCAGGTAATTATACTTCGAATCTTGTATTAAAACGATTATGCCACAGAAATGAAGAACTACTATTTGCGACGTCAAAGATTATTTCCAACTTCAAATGCTGGGCTTTTAAAAAACGCTCTGAATTAACAAGAAACTATATTCAATCCGTCATCGACGAAAACCTGTTTTTCCCCCGAAGTTCTTTCTTGGAATTCTAATGACAAAAAATGAAGGTTACAGCATAGCCAAGTCCCCCCGAATAATAAAGTTTAAAAAAGTAAAATTAATCAATTTATCAGCCTGTATTCCTTGGTAAATCCGACTCAAATCGTTACTAATCATCATTAAATAAATTATGAGTGAACAGAAAAGTTAGTATTTTGTGGAAATCAAACATTGTAAATGGGAGAAGAATATTAAAATCTTTAAAATAGCTGAATCGCAAAGACACCAACAAATTTTTTTCAAAAATTGGCATTTTTAAAACTTAAATCAGAGCTTTTAAAAAATGTAATGAGATTTTTAGAAGACTTTAGAAACATCAGAAATTAACTAATTTCTTTGGTAAAAATAATTAAGCTTGAAATTGATGTTTTCAAAAAGTAAAAATCGTTTCATTTCAAATATTACTTCACCAAAAAACTATCGTAAACATAGAAAAATAGGGAAAATAAATGAATTTCGTAGTTTTTTTATGAGATAAAAATCAAATAAGTGTTAAAAGAAGTAAACTATTATTTTATTATTATTATTATTAGTTTTTTTATGAACGCAATAAATTTATCGGATGTTAATAAAATGAACTTTACTAATCATAGAATTGTTACCTTAAAATTGTATCCACTTTGTCTGCCCACTTTTTTCTAAAAGTACTTATAGGGTAAGTGCTCTAGTAGTCGGCCATTTAAGAGATCTTTTATTGATCTTATCTAACCTAGAACTTTCAGATATCAATACAGCAACAAAAACAAGGTAAAACTTTAGAATGAACCTTTCTGATGGTGCCTACTTATTTCAGAAATAAAAAAAAAATGTTAAAATCCAAGCTGTTGTCAACACTAGTAAATGCTCCAGTAGTCGGCCACAGAATCATCATAGCTGAAAGAAAAATAAAAAGAATCGCAATCTTGGATGACGGGCACACCATTCAAAATGAAATGACTCGTTACTAATTCAAAAAAAGTACCCAAAACTTAACTGCCACTGGTTGACGATTGAGGATAGGTACATGAATGTGTGAATGCGTCATATCTGATTTTGATTTAAAAATGTACTATTTATAAGGAGCTTTATGTCATTGTGGCTGACTACTGGAGACTGGCCGACTACTGGAGCACTTACCCTATTCACTGTTTTTGCGTATAAAAACAATTAAAAAAATACTGACTTCAATCTTACATTTGATGAACATTTTAAAGCACCTCTTTTAGTTATTTAAATGTATATAAAAAAGCTTTTATTATTACTGTTACTCGTGTACAAGAGTTCGTGGTTGAAGCAATAATTATTTCAAAGTTCTATTTGGTACTAATAAGTACATAGTATAGAAACAGGTTTAATTTGTCTAGACTTCAGACTACATGCCCAACTTTTAGCGAAGTGCCTTAAGATTTCCTCTTTGTTTTCATTGAAAAAAAAAGAAGTCTTGAAAGCAGTGGCTACTAATAAAAAACTGGAGACTAATTTAAAGATGTTCACTTAACGCTGACTAAAAATTTGAATTTTCAGGTTATGGAAGGCGGGAGAATTTGAATAGATAAAAATGGTCAAGAGAGGATACACCAAATAAACTAATTCAATATAAGGAAGAAATACTGTAGTGTTTAAGAAAACGACAGATCTGGGCGGAATTTAAAATTTGGAAGATCTCTAGGGTTTAAGTTTGATTTATGTCAATTATTTAAAAAAAACCATTCGATTGAAACCATAATTAAAATCACAGATTAAAATCAATAGATTTAAATCGAGGATACACTGCTGATCAGTAATAAATGAATCAGAAACAAACAGAGAAATTAATAGTTTTGAAAGTCAAAATTTGAAAAGAATACAGTTTTTGGAAAGATAAAAGACAAATGCAATAACAAAAAGAAATTCATCATTGTTATACAGTATTGTATACAATGATGTATGTTTTGTAACACAGTGAACTCTCACTTATGTGACGGCCCAAGGGACCAACAGAAAAAGGTGCATTCTGCCGTGCTAAGCACAAAAGTCGTATCTGCACTTTTTGAAAAAAATGAGTTATTGTCACTAGGTGATTCTTTGCATCTTAATTTACCTAAATATAATTTCTTTCGTTGATATACGAAAGGGAAATATAAAAAAATATCTTCCATAAAAAGTGGTATCTGCTCATTTTGTGTCGTTTGCTAAGGATGTTTGAACGTAAGTGACAAATACTAAGCATTAAAAGCGGTATCTGCGTAGTTACCCTTTTTTCCCTTAGTATAATGTAGATACAACGATTATACCTTAGTAATACAGCATTTAGTAACGCAGCAGCTTATTTTAACACAGCTCTAAAATTTAATTTCCCTTATTAATCGAGTAGTCGATGTGGGCCGATAATAAAATAAACACGATCTTAAATTAATGTTTATTTAAAAATTGACCCCTTTCTATTTGGATATTTATTTAAAACACAGATGTCTGAAAATAAAGCGTTCGTAAAAGTTCATAACTGATTCTTCTGTGCGAAGATTTGATTTCATTCTTTTCATGTTTGTTTTTATTTAAATATTTATATCGTCTGCTGTCAAACTTATCTTTACGCTCGGTTAATAGAACTGTAAAAACCCTGGCATTTTAATCTAATGTGATTTATTATATAAAAATGTAACTTTTCATAGGTTAGTATCTGTAAATATACTTCTCAAAATGTTTGTAAAATACAACATGCAGTTGAACATGTGCAGTTGGTATCAGTGAATTAAGAAAAAATAACATAATCAACAATCTTCTTAATTCAGAAAAGGTTTCATACCACAAAGTTGCTTTGCATTTTGGAATCAGTTGCCGATAAGCAACAAAAACGAATAATTATTGCATTTATTGAGCTTTTGTAGCTGCACTTTATGCAGGTTGGAATGTTTACTTTTTGTATTGCATTTCTGTATTCTAAGGCAGGGATTCAAGTGAAACAGCACTGCGATCGCTTCGAATGCAATCGCTACTGGAAGTGAATTACATTATCATCAGCTTAACTTGGCACTGACGTCACTACGAGCGGAGCCAATAAGAGCTCACAAGCAGTCGGCCATCTCCTCTTATTCGCCAAGTAGGCTGTGACGTTTTATCTAGCTCGTTTTTCATAGGCAAACGTCACGATGAACGTTCTAATGTAATTCATTTCCAGTATCAAGAAACGTTCTAATGTAATTCATTTCCAGTAGCGATTGCAGTTTGCGATAGCCTGTTTCACTTGAATCCCTGCCTATATATATCTTTTGTATTCTATACGCCATTGCAAAAAAAAATAAAAATGAGTAAAAAATGTGTTATTTAAATATAAAATATAAGTTGTATTTTAATTTATCACATTTATAAATTATTAAGACCTATAACTCAATTAATGAAGCATTTTACTATTGAATTAAAATTAGGTTAGTTAAAGATTAGTAGCATAAAAATTTATTTAACAAAAATATCATAAACTACATTACAATAATACTCATATAGCATCATACACCGTATAATAGCTTTATTAAGCATAAAAGGATAGCTTTGTTAAGTCATCTTTATCTATCTTTATTTTTAAATAGTGCATTACTAAGCTATTTTTGTCGTATCTGAGCAGATACTGCTGAAAATGACTAGTAATAGTCACTTACGATAAAAATGCCCTAGTAGATGAACGCGTCTGTCAGGGGAAAATTTGCAGTAACTACATTTATTAATTGTAGTCAAATAATTGTAACAATAAACATAATTAATATGTTAAACCAGTTATTTATAAAGCAGTTACACTAAGATAAATTATATTTTGAGTTACAAATGAAAAGTAATGAGCTGCAAAACTTTAACCCTGAATATCTCAGTTTGAGTTCACATGCAGATACCACATCTGCGCTTAGCACGGCAGCATACGTGAGAGACACGTATAAGTGAACAAAGCTATTTCAAGGACTAAAACGCGACATAGGTTCTAATGAGAGAATGAATGAGAATGTTCCTATAGAAAAGGGACACATTACTACTGTTTGGCAATTACTGTAACGTAACTACAATGATAAAAATAAAACAAAAATTGTAGCATATCTAATTACAAACTGTTCCCTTTAAAACGATGCATAATAGATAATTGACCCTCTCCGAACTCTAGTTCATTCAGAAAAATTGCCTTTCGTGAGCAATAAAGGCGAAAGATTAAAGAGGAAAGTAAAGAAAAATGCTTATTCTTTAAAGAAAATAAATTAAATTTTAACATTTTAGGGAAAATTCGGCGCATAAGTGAAATATTTATCTCTAGAGCGACGCACAAACGAATGATACTATGATTATTTTGCTATAGAATGTGCTGGGACTATTCAAAATCGTCGTATAAGTGAAAAAGTCGCATAAATGAGGCGGCGTATAAGTGAGAGTTCACTGTATTAGACGATCTAGAACCCTAAATATTTTTTGAGCTAAAATTTATTGCGCAGAAACATGGAGCAAAAAAGGTGTATAATTTAGAAAACCAAATGTTCAACGCTGTAAATGAAAGCTAACTATTTCGAATCTAAAAAAAAAAGCTTTTTTCAAAGATAATAAGAAAACAATTTGAAAATGTTTTATAGCTTTCAAATTTCTAATTTTCTCAGGAACACAAACAAAAATAAATAAATAAATAAAATACTGAACAAAAACGTTCAATTATGAAAATCTCATTAACATAAGCGTAGCGTCGGGGGGGCACGTGCCCCCCCCAACTTGTAGGACACTTTTTCTTTAGAATATGAAATTTTATGAAATCAGAAGGAAATTAATCGTCAATATCATTTGCAGTTATTTTCCTTTATTTTATTTTTGAATTTTTTCTCACATGTATGTGGGTGAAGGGGGGGGGGGGGCACGGAGGAATTCCGGCTCTCCGTCGAAATTTTCAAAGTTTGGCACCAAATTTTTCCCGAAATTGGGGACGAAAATCATCAGAAAGATTATTTCCTTTTATGAGCCAAAATTATTGTCTGAAAGATTTTTTTTTTGCCTAAAACAGTCCTTAGGATTGCTAGTATTGTTTAATGCAAGGCCTCTGGGGATGTTTTGCCCCCTCCCCCGTCCAATTTCTGGGGGTCACATTTTATTGTGACCTTCTCCAAGTGTGTGGCATTACTAAAATAATAATTTAGAGAATTATAAAAGCATAAAATCATACTATTTTGTTTACTTCTTTAAAAGGCATATTTTTTTTAGTTCGATGTAACTACTAACTACGCTAAAAAATAATTTTAATTTGAAAATATTATTTTCACGAAATCTGGCTGATTGAAAGAGGGAGAGGGAAAGAAGGAGAGAGAGAGATGAAAAAAGATATGACCCTTCTTATCTCACTGCCATGTAATGCAATGAAAAAAAAATTAATTTATTCAACTATGGGATTTCTGTATAGAATTTAATTCTCTTTCTTCACAAATCAAAAATTTAAATTTTTTAAATGTTCCTTTCAAGCATTTGTCATTCATAATCATATCAGAAAGAAATTAAGTGCTAAATGCATGCAAGTAACAACAAAAGTCTTACAGTGCATAATGCAACAAAATACATCATTTATTCTTGTCTAAAAACTACTTTGCATTACGTAATTTGTGTAGAAGTAGATAATCTGAATGCATAAGTCTTGTCTCAAATTGATTTATAAACTTCTTACTTAAATGCTATGGCAAGTAGATAGATTATTTAGGCTTATATTTATAATCGTTTTGGTACAGATTGTTTTTTTTTTTTTTTTCAAAACTCATTTTTGAATCTTTTCAAGTTGTGTCATTGTAATATGACAATTTTCCTGGCTGATAATTTTCAAAAATTTAATAAATCTAATTATTTTAACTAATATATTGCTGTATTCTTTTTTTTAAAAGCAACAATTTAAATTTAAATAATTGTTTACTATTGTTTTGCTTTAATTGTGTTTTTATAATTTTAATGAGTGCGTTTTGCATGACTGTTTTTTTTTCCTCTCTCTCTCTCTCTCTCTCTTTTTTTTTTGGAGTAAGTGGTCTATTTCTTCATTTCTTCCCATATTGGATATTGAGCTTGGTCACTAGGGTCAAAGGCAGTGCTCCTAACCGCTAGATCACATGTGATTGTTAGTTTTACTCTTAAAATAACTTCATGAAATGCCTCATTTCAGAAATTTTTCATGTATAATATTTTTCTCCCCCCTCCCTTCTCTCTCATATGCTTCGATTACTAATTGATTCTCGTCGACGATTTGTCAAAACGCAAACTTATCTTATTTAGATCGAATGGTTAACTATTAAAGGGTGTTTGTTTGTCTCTTTTTCTCATATTTTTGCCATCTCAATTACTTCATATAAGGCCTCAAAATGCTGAAATTTGTATCTATTTTTCAAAATTTCTCCCTGGGGAGAATCCCCCGGACCCCGTGATATTAGGAATATTCTACTCTACACTCCACTTAAAAAAAGAGTAATTGCATTCATTTTTCTGACACCCATCTCGCTACTAGGTCAATTCAAAAAAGAAAAAGACAGCAAGGGTATCAAAAAGAGAAAAAAGGCATATGGGGGTTCAGCACAAAGTAAACAAATGGTCAGTTTTGCTACCCCAATTTTCCTAAAAACAAAAGGGGCTTGATGGGGGAGGGGGCGTATCCGCTCTGGTAGTAACTGGTTACTGAGGGGGAAAAAAAGTTGGATTAATGGTGTGTGCAATTCATTGGAAAAGTAAGAACGAATTTTCCTCCAACGAAAAATCTAAGGGGAGGTAGCAAAGGCTCCGCCTACACTCCAAAAATTCGAAACCTGTGCCCCCCCCAAAACTTTCGGTCACGCTACGCCTATGCTCATTAAGACTGATCAGTAATGAATAAATGAGAAAGAAATCGGAAAATTTATACATTTTTGAAACCCAAACCAATGCTGCAAGTGGAAGAAAAATATATCAAATCTTTAAAAAAAAGTAAAAAATTAGTATTTTTTTATTACAACAGCAACAACAATAATAATGATAGTTTAAGCGGGATTGAAGATATAGAAAATAAAACAGCGTAAAGAGTACAAATGGGCAGCAAAAATGCAGGCTCGTGTTTCGACATTACAAGGAACTTTGTTTTCAATGCAAAGAATGTGAGCTTATGAGCAGTTTTCCTGCGGATTTGTGATGTTTTATGTTGTTTCATTTTCTTTTATTTTTCAAGCACAGAAGCATTTGGGTCATTTTCATCATATGCTTACATTTCAGAATTTTTAAGCAATTTTTTTAACTTGCTATTTTCTTTTAGAATCACTAACAGATGTTTTGTCACATATTTTAGGTGTGTGGAAAAGTAATTGGTTGTACACTTTGATGCATAATTAAGTATTCAAATGCTGTTGTAAAACTCTAAGTTGCAAGGAAAATTGTCGTCCGTTACCATACAAAATCAATATGAAATCTCACTTTTAAGCTGTATCATAGCTCCTAGAACCAACTTCATTTGAAATTATTTGCGTCCCTGAAGCTTAAAACGATGTTTGTGATCATTAAAATATTGATCAAAAACTGTATGGTAACGGAGTTGACATTTGATAACGGATTTGACCAGTAACGGACCTGACATTTCAAGCAAAATGTCAAATTATGGCTAGGTTGTCCAATTTTAAAATTGAACAACAATATGCATTTTCTTAGAGTTGTATAATAAACAATATTTCGGGGTAAAAGTTGAGAAAAAGTAAAAATGAATACTAAAATTTTTGGTAACAGACTTGACAAAGAATAAAAATACGCACCTGGAAGAAATTTTGTGCGAAACGCCACAGAAATACTTCTCAACTCAGGAAAATAAAATGGTACGAAACAGTTACGTCAATAATTTGTTAAGTTAACTGAATACGTGTTACCATCTTTTGACTGCAATAAATACCTTTTTCAGCTAAAATAATCTTAGGGTAACGGACTTGACAAGAGCTGCCGGACAAAATATATTCATACATTTCTTAATGAAAAAAAAATATTATTGTCAATATTTTTTGTGAATATCATATACTAATAGTCAATATATAAAAACAATTTGTTGTATATACTTTTTTATACAATTAAGTGCATTAAAAATAATTTAACTTGCGAAAATTGGAAATGGACAAGCGTTTTTGCCTTGATTCTCATTTTTAAAGACTTATATAAAAATAAATAAATAAGTTTCAATAATTTTTTTAATGATAGAATTTTTTTGGGGGTATTTCTTGCAGAAAATAATTGTCCGCATTGAATTTAAAATATAAGTTGTGCTTCAAAATCGTCTTTTTAACCTCCGGACAGCAAATGTAAGCAAATTTTGAAAATGATCCATTTATTTATTTCTTAGTAACTGGAATACTCACGAAATAAATTTTAAATGTTTTGTAGTTTTCTAATTTAAAATTTTCTATGGAACTTAAAACTTTTTTCCATTTAAAATTTATGGAGCATAAAAGCCGAGTCTCAATAAAATCTCATTAAGACAAAAACATCTTCCGATCATTAGGAATGTTATTACCTTGCATCAGTGGCGTACTCAGGGGGTGGGCTGATAGGGCTGCAGCCACCTCCGAAATTTTCAAAACAAATTTTCAAAATGTGAGCTAAGTTTTTTTTTTCTAAATTCCCTTTCTTTTTTTTTGAAATCCCCAAATGAGAAAAGCTTTCAGAACAGATAATTAAGTACAGGAAAAAATTAAAAGAAAGGTTTTTTTTTGTTTTGACATGTCTGTTTTACTGTACGTCATGTTTATGATTATCCTATTATTCCATTTGATTCATTTTTATTGCAAATCTATGTTTTAGAAATAACGATTAATGTTTTTCAGGCATCTTATTCTGTGAAACAAATTCCAACAAATTGAATTGCAACCCAGTGTTGGGAACAATAGTAAAATAAACTGCAAAATTAACATTATTAGATCTTAAATTTGCCAAAATATTGCAAACAAGTGTTTCAGCAACACCTCTTTCAATGAAAAAATTTGGAGATTTTTTTTATAATTTAAATTTACCATTCTCAGTTTCCATCAAAATGCTTTCTCACCAATAGTTTTAGTGACAAAAAAGTTTTTTTATGATGTATTTTTGTCGACTTAAATAGGCGTTGAAGCAGAAATTCGAGACATTTACTTTTTTTTTGGCTACATTTCATGAGGAAGTGCCCCCCCCCCCTCAAAGAGTCTTGACTCAGCCCCCCCCCCTGAAATGATTTGTCTGCGTACGCCACTGCCTTGCATAATCATTGATAAATTTAGCAAACGGCTGCGCGCAACCTCAAACGAGAAAATAGTACACAAAGTTTCAAACCTTAGGAAGTCTTAAAGCTAAAATGTCTATTTTAATCTAACGTCAGAATTGGTGTCAGAAGTGGGATTCGAACACACCTTAATAAGAAATGGGCGTGGGTTCCGAATATAATTTATAACACTCCAACGTCGACGAGTGTCAAATTATGAAAATCAAATTGCATAGTTTAAAACCAGGGCTGCGGAGTCAGAGTCGAAGTTAACCCGCTAGGGCCCAAATTATTTACAAATGAAAATGTTTAAAAAATGTTTTTAATTTACATTTTATACTTCATAAATAAAGTAAAGTTTTATTCCCTTGCAGTACTTTGTAGTTGATATAATAGATGATTTATAAATAAATAGCTGGGCGTTTCTGGTAGTAAAAAAGTAGGTAAATTTCCTCTATCTTATCTTTGAAGATACCAATTTTGGAAACAAAGAATAAAGTTTTTGTAAAATTAAAACCAGCTAAAGAAAAGTGTAACATACTTAAAAAAAAAAAAAAAAAAAATCCGTTGTACACAGAATTGAAAACTGCACTATGAATCTGCAACAGGACAAACTCTAGATGGATGCTACCTGCTGGACTGACTGGGAAAGAAAGGTTCAAACGTTTTTCAGGGGTGTAGCCACATGTGTAAGGAAACTAGCCAATGAGAATGTGAGTTGATAAAACAGTATTGTTTTCAGTGAGGAGTCTGAAAAGAGGTGATCCATAAATAGATAACTGTGCGGTAACAGTAGGGTTTGAAAAAACGTTTCGGAACGTTTCGTCTTCGGACGTTTCCTGCTGGACTGAGCGCAAACTGCGTCATTGAAATTTTTCAGGGGAATTTAAGAGATCTTCCTCTAGTTTTTTGGGACATAATTCATATCATTTGAAAGGGTGCATTTCCATCCGAGGGATGCTACACACATATGGTTTCACTGTTGTTGCTTTTGATTGGTTGAAGCCAGGGGTGCCCATTTCCCCCAAGCTCAATGGCGCAAATCCCCCCCCCCCCCAAAATTTTTCACAACCCTCTTGTGCTTTTTATTTTTATTTTTACCTCTCTTTTTTATTTTATTTATTTTTTAAAATATTTTTAAAAATATTTATTCTTTTAAATCTGTATTATTTATTTTTTTCTTTTAAATATTGATTATTTAGTTTTTTATTTATTATTAATTTTCTAAAAGTACTAATTATGCGTAGAACAGAATCGCTTTTTTTCTCTTCCAGACATTCCAATCACACTCACACGCAGAATAAATAAATAAATAATAATAATAAAGAAATAAAAGAACTAATTTAAATTAAAAACATTAATTAATGAATAATTTTTATTCAAAAAATCAGTAAATAATTTAAATAAATAAGTGAATAAATAAATTAGTTTTAAAAAATCCCCCCCCAAAATTTTGATGGCGCAACTTGCGCCATAATCTCCCCCTGTGGGCACCCCTGGTTGAAGCTACCGTAAATTTGACCTTTTTTCCAAAACTCCGGGTATTAAAAATAAAAAGTTTTGCTTTAGGGGATTTCTACTGTAAGACGTACCAGTTTTTCACAAATCAGTTTTTAAAGACTAGCTATATGGTAAATTCTTGTTTTATTTCACGAACTCAATGAAGAACATGGTCTTTACTAAAATATAATGCAGTCAAGTTTTGAAAATTTCCAGAAAAAATATTGAAATAATGACATTTTCTCCGTAACGGGCGTATCTTACGAGATACGTCCGTTACGGAGAAAATGTTACTATTTCAGTATTTTTTGAACATCAAAAAACCATCATATTAATACTGTATCTGGAAATCATAAAAATTTACCTGCATTTTATGGACGTAGAGTCCCTGTTTTTTAAAATTTCACGGAACGATATTTGAGGTCTCTGCAGGATGGTTTGTGCAGCAATCAGTAACGTAGCTAGAGGGTCCAGCGCCCGTGGCGAACGTAAGAAATTGCGCCCCCCCCCCTTCATGCTCGCTTTAACAGGGGGTCACTGTGATCTCCCAAAACAATTCTATATGCAGAAAATTCTGACTATTTGCCAAATAAAGTCAATATTGCCAACTTTGATCTTCTTTTTTTCTTTCATATTTTAAATGATGCCCTATCTTCCTTCTCATTATCATTAGATGTTTCATTTTAGGCTCCAACTGTTGTTCTTATGAGTTTATTAAAAAAAAAAATTCTACATGATTTTTAAAAAAAAATCTTAACTTTTTTATCGGTCAAAATACCGCCCCACTGACTACTGCGCCCGTGGCAAGAGCCACTCCTACCCAAGGGCGTATCCAGAAATGTTCCAAGGGAGGGGCGATTAGTTTTTTTTTTTCTTACTTGCTCATTTTTTCGCCATGCATCCTTTTCAACACGTGTTGATTACAAATGTTTTGGTCTTCCATTTCGAAAAATTTCTAGATCATAGCCCGGAATTCCCACCCTTATCCTTGTTACAATCAAAGATCCTGCCAACCAGGGCCTGATTACCCAAAAGGCTTGGTAAGCTTGAGCTTCCCCTTAGAACTTTCAGGGGGCCCAAAAATGACTAAATAACTACTTAAAAGGTTCCAGTTCCTGCTTTTAAATTCAGCCTTAAAGAGAGCTAGTTTAATAAAATTTTAATTCTGTAAGAATGTAGTTTTATGTTAATTTTGGGAAGTGATAAATCTGATTCAACAACAAACCGCCCTCAGTTGCTGATGTACAAATTTTTATGAGTTTGGGAAGGAAAGGGGGGGGGGGAGCAGGAGGAAAGAAAATCAACTTTAATCTGTATTTTGCTGGGTAATTTTTAGAAAAATATTCCTAGGCAAAAGCGGAGGGCTCTGAAATGAGGCTGAGCTTCCTTTAACTTCAGAGGTTAATCGGGCCCTGCTGCCAACCCTTAGCTACGCCACTGGCAGCAATAGAAGTTTTTTTTTTTCAAAATGGAATTGTCCTTTCGTGGGAATAATTACAAATCCAAATCAACGAAAGAAGCACAAATCGCAAGAAAATTGGAAGAGATGTGCCACCGGGTTTGTAATTTTTTTTTTCTTTCAGCAGATGTGAGTTTACGACGGATGGAAACATAACCTGCCAAGAAAAAAAAAGCAGCAGCCTTGCTTTGACTACAAATTGACTTTTGTCAGATGTCCTTTCAACACCACAGGAAGTTAAACATCGTCTATATCAACAACATCGTTTCGTCTGTGCGCAGGAAAGTTACGAAAGTGCGTAGAAAACATTTAAAACCACGAAGTTAAAATTGACAATTTTTAACTAGTAGAGTAATTTATGGTTTTGTAAAGAATTACTGAAAATGAATTTTACGAGAAAATTTACTAATGCCTAAAACAGTGTGGAAAAACTTCTCCCCCAGACAAGGGTGTCCCCCCCCCAAGTTTAATGGCGCAAATTCCCCCCCCCCCCCCCAAATTTTTCACAACCCTATTGTGCTTTTTATTTTTATCCCTCTTTTTTATTTTATTTATTTTTTTGAGTATCATTTATTTATTTTTTAATTATTTATTTTTTTAAATATTATTTATTTTTTTTAATATATTTATTTGTTTTTTTTAATATATTTATTTATTTTTTTAAATTATTACTATTATTTTTTTTAATATTTTCATTTATTTTTTTAAATTATAACTTGTGTGTTCTTATATATTATTAATTTTTTTAAAGTACTAATTATATGCAGAATTAATCGCTTTTTTTCCCTTCCAGACATTCCAAGCACATACACACAAAAAAAAAAAATAATAAATAAATAAATAAATAATTTAAATTAAAAAAATAAATTCATGAATAATTTACATTAAAAAATCAGTAAATTTAATTTGAAAAATAAATTAATAAATAATTCAAATAAATTAGTTTAAAAAAAATCCCCCCCCCCCCAATTTTGATGGCGCAACTTGCGCCATAATCCCCCCCCCTGTGGGCACCCCTGCCCCCAAAAAAAGTACTGTTTTGATTGAAGACTTGTTTAAGCTTCTTTCTGAAGCAATTGCTTAAATATTTTTTAAATGTTATTTTACTTCTTTTTGGAAAATTTTATTATTTTGAAGCAAATAATGCCAGCTACGTATATAACGAATCGCACAAAGTTACAGTGAAATTCACTCAGAGATTATAATTAATATTTTCTAAATTATTAATTTAAAATGGCAAATTACGGAAAGCATGAAGGTACCGTAAAATGGGGTGTATAGGAACAGCGGGGTCAATCGGAACAAAACTTCCCGGGCGTACAAAGAAATTCTTCATAAATAAAATATTGGGTATTTTTCGTATATGAATTTTTTTTTTTCGAAAGGTAAGATCATAGGAAGTAGGAAAAAATTACTTTTGTCAATCTGGCAACGCTACTGGCTTCTAAGGAGGGCTGCAAGTGGAATGCTAGAAAACATCACATTTTCATAGACAGCAAAACTTCATATGCAAGAACAAACCTTCTTATATTTTAAACCTAAGAGTGGTATGTTTCAATTATACATGTATCTGAACAACAGAATACCACATTAGAATTTACATTTTTTATAAATTGTGTCATAAAAATGAAAGATTCTGAAAAATGCCATAGGAAAAAAAAAATGCGGGGTGAATCGGAACACTACTTAGTTCTGTTGTTCCAATTCAAACTTATTTGACGGAAAGTGTTTGAAAAATCAAGATTATAACCCCAATTCTTCTAATCAAGAGAAGGACAAGGATTTATTACTGTTTATCCTTCTCGTGAGCAAATATATCTTAAAATGACACACAGTTGCAGATTTCAAAATATTTTTTCTCCGGGAGACTTCTTTTTACTTAAAATAAGAGGGGGAAAGCTATATCGACTTTATGTACTAAAAGTCCAGCACACAGACAGTGATGAATAAGCGAAAAAATCTTTCAGGACAATCCCCGAAATCCAGAGATTTAAAGAAACTAAAGAAAAGGCAGAGTTCATCCCAGGAGATGCTATAAAAAAACTTAAGCCAAGTCACGGTTGCTAGTTTTAAGGACTAGTACATATTTGTGGATGACATGAGTGACTTCAATTCATGTTAAAGCTTTGTATTTCAATTCGAAAGTATTTCTTAAAATTACATTTCATTTTTCATAAGTTCAAAATTATTTTGAATTTTGACAAATTATAAACGTTTACTGGTATTGAAATTATGCATTTATTTGACATTAATTATCTGTTCTTATTCTCCCCCATCAATATTACTCATGTTTGTGAGACTTATTACAGGTTAATTTGAAAAAAAATAAAAAATTTAACATGTGTTCCGATTGACCCCTATCAGCGGGGTGATTCGGAACACCCCTAAATTCATATATATATGAATAATAACTGTTCGAAATGTTTTGTCTTTGCTTGGAATATCAAAAGCAAAGCAAGACCGAAGTTTTTACCCAAAAAAACAAATAAAAAAAATCTTTTAACTACTTTTTTTACAATTAAATCTGAAAAGTGTTCCGATTAACCCCATTTTACGGTAATAAAAAATTGTATTGATTCAAAAAAAAAAAAAAATAGTTGTAAGTGGAATAATATTGTTTGATAGAAGAAAAACAAATGCGTGAATTAAAGGAAATCGACGAGAATGTTTTCTGAAGAATGAATGTAATGCGAAAAAAAAAAAAAATTGTTTGTTGGTTTTTTTTCTTTGGTCAATCAATTGCAAAGCAAATCAATTATTTGGATTCCAGGCTCGTAGAACGTTTTCTTGTCAGTGTTTAGTAAATTTCAGTCGGTAAAGAAAATGCTTGAATAATGGTACAGTGCCCACCGCTTTTTAAAAGCACATTTGTTCAGAGGATATTTGATTTCATTAAGCGGATGATTTTATAATCCGGCATATATAAAAGTGCAAAAAAAAGATTTTAGAGTTTAAACAAGATAAAAAATAAATTAATTACAAAAATGTACATTAAGTTAATCAAAACATAATTCGAATTTAACTTAGATGTAAAAAGTACATTTTAAAAATTACACAAGGGTTTTAAAATACTGACTCATTGTTGTTTGAGAAACAGAATTTGAAAGTAAAGATCATTCTTAGATCTTGACGTTTAGACATGTTTTTCTAGCGTAAGATTTATACTCTAACTGAATGATATGAACTGTCAACATCTGTAATCTTGAAGAGAAAGAAAATCCTGGTTTTATTCGAACAAGAAAAAGCGTGTCCCCCCCCCCCCCCGTTTTTAACATATACTCTCCAAAACCTTGATTTTATAAAACGGCGCTAATGGTTTTATTAAAGGACGGTTTTTAACATGTTTTGATATAGTAATGATTCTGTTCTTCCGGATTTGATTTTATAAAGTGGCTGATTTTATAATCCAGTGATTTTATTAGTGGCGGGCCGGGCACTGTACTTTTAAAAATCGAAATAAAGCTCATTTATGTGCAATGCTTTCCAAAGCGTATTCCATGGTTTTTATGTCTCCAAAAACATCTGCAGAAAAATTAACTTCATTCATAGGGTCACTCTCAGTGGGTAGGTTGTACCCAAAACATACTAACAATGGGGCGGGGGGGGGGGGGGTCAAGTCGATTTTAGTCCTTTTAAAAGGTCAGAAAATGAAAATTTCTTGAGCTTCGGAGGTGGTACTATCGCAGAAATCCCTCCCCTTGTCACTCTGTAACGAAAACATGAGTTTTTAAGAATATAGTGGACGCCGGTTAAGTGAATTAGTGGATAACTGAATCAACCGTTTTAATGAATCAGTCGCTAATAACAGAACGAACATCTTCATTAAATTAACCACTTTATTTAATCAGCCGTTTTATTGAAAACTATTGAGAATAAACGTGATTCGTATAACCGGCGGCTACTGTATCTGGTGAATTTCGATTTTGAAGTTACAACGCAAATAAGGAACCGTTGTTTTTACAGTATAATACTGGCAGCCGAGGTTCCAATTCAAAACTGGAAAATGCACAGTAATAAATTGTAAACCTAGCAATTTTACAGTTTATTGACGTAAAATTGTAACTGTATTATACTGTAAAAACAACAGTATAATTCTGGAAGCACAAGTTCCAGTTTAAAACTCTAAAATGCACGGTAATAAATTGTAAAATTAGCAATTCTAGTCCATTACTGCAAAAATAGAAATTTTTACTGTGTATGAATATAAAATTTGCTGTATTATACTGTAAAAACAACATTCATTTTCACAGTGTACAGAATGTTTTCATCACTAAAGGGTTTTATAAATATTTTTTTAAATCTTTCAAAGAAAATTTTAATAACAAGATAGCATGCGTTTTACCAGGCCTGTGGATGATAAGGATACCTCTTCCCTTAGGATCACATTTACAAATTTATAACGCACTGAATGCATTAGCGCCAAGAATTTGATTAGCTTCAAGCTCATTCCTCATTAGACAATGACAAGTGGAGAAACTATTCGCACGTGGAGCCGTGGAGCTTTTTTAACAGTTTTCGTGGCGCCATCTAGTAATGTATTGAATTAATAATTCCTTTTTTTTTTAAACAAATGTTTTGTTTACATATCGAACCATGCAATATTTGCTTTTAAGTCTTACTTGCAATTCTAAGGGAGCTAGTCAAAGTTTTAAAACATGGCTTCGTAATTCCTCAATCCGGTGGAATCATCTTCCATGCACAATATTTTCTTTTAGGACTTCACTTGACAGATCGGGATATGCCATGGTATACCAGAACTTTAGTTCATTTTATTTTATTTATTCATTTATTTTTCATGTGTGTGGGGAGCCGTGGTGTTCCATTTACTAACACAAATTTAAAATTTAATAAATGATAAAGTATGAGCATGTACACATTTATCTACACTATATCAATCGAAAAGTGGTGAACAATAAGGGAGATGCATGCCTTAGAGATATAAATGTTTGTTAATACTATATTCCGAAACTTGACATAATTTTTGATTTTTATTTTAATACCTGTGAACTTGAATAAATAAAAAACACGGGAAATTTATGAAATAAAGATCTGAGGTGCGAGTCGTGGTGTTTCCAAGATTTTTTAAAATTTAGTTTTACTACGTGAATTTTCTTTCGAACTTGGGACTCATAAGCGTGAGCTTGATGCACTGGTTTTAAGAGAAAAATAAGTGAAAAAATTAAAAAAAAATTTCAGAGAAAAAAAAGATCGTTTTGCACTCTCACCAGATATTTATCTGTGGAGTGGGAGGATCCCCAAGAGTCTCCCAACTTGTTACAAATGATAGTGCTTTTGAATTTTTCACCTCTCTAGTGCCTCAGAATATTAATGTTTAATATTTTACTCCCTTCCCCACCAAATAAAAAATGGCTACGAAACTAGAAAACTGAATAAAAATGGATGTGCTATTTCCGGAAAGTGGGACGTAATCAGTGGTACACCCACAGGGGGAGCTAAGGGGCTTTCGCCCCTCTCAGAAGCATGAAGATGAACCCATTGATAAAGCTAAACTGCTTGAAATGCGTTTTTTGGACTTAGTTTTTGGAAGTTTTCCGAGAGATAGCCGCCAACTCCCTCGTAATTTAACCAAAAATGACTGCAGTTTTTTTTTCTAGGACTTCAAATTCGAAAACTTGCCAAAACTTAGCCCCTCCTAGAAAACAATCGCGGGTGCGCCACTGGACGTAATGGAGAAAAATAGTGGTCATGTGTGTATTCAGGGGCCCATTAAGAAACATTAAGAATAGTGTCAGAAGCGTTTTGACAAGTTTAAAACATTTGCAATGATGGATTCGGAGTACATATGGCTAGAATTGCAAGCGGTAAAGCGGATTTCCAAAAGAGTGTCTCACACCTAACAGGAAAACTTTATGGAAAAAAAAAAATTGAAAGAAAAGGGAAAAACAAAAATTGGCTTAGCAAATCACGCAGATGAAGTACGTTCACTCGGTCCAAAAATTTTAAACATTTAACACTTATTAATTTGTATATGCAAAAACAAAAGTAAGAAAGAAAAAACAAATTGTGCGCTACAATAGCTGAAATTATGGAATCTCTCTAATTTGACACCAGTTTAACACCGACATATTTTGGTGGTCCCTCGGAGTGTCAAGTAACCGAGGTTCCACTGTATTAAAAACTTGTGAAGGACAAACGGTGGCATTTGTCCGACTGATAGTGTAAAAGTGACTGGTAATACAAATCCACCAAATTTCACCAAAATACCTCAGATTAATTTGTGCTTACTCTTTGATTCCTTGATTTCGTTTCTCTTAATAATACGTTCAAAATAAATTAAAGTATGCTAATATTAAATTTTGTGCACCGAAGTCCCCTCTATTTTAACCCATTAATGCTTAGCGTCCCTTTTTAGGGACGGTTCAAAAAAGGGTCTGAATTTCCCCAAAATGAACATTTCAACCAAATAATAGTGTTCAATTAGTGCCTTGGTATTGTTTCAATTCGTTATTAACAGATTGTTATTAACAGAACGATTTTTCTTTCCTCGACAAAAAAAATAATTTTTGCGTAATATTTTTTTTTTATTATTTTTCCTGTCCATTAAACACTGTTTGTAACCAGTATACAAAATATCTTTGGAAAACAAAATGTCAGGCATTAATGGGTTAATTCAGTTATTAGTTCCAGCTTTCCTTTCCAGCTTCAGTTTTACATTCCGATCATACTTCTCTGTATTATCCACGTATGGGTAGAAGGGGGCGTGACCTTACATCGGTGTTCAGCAGTCACCGTCAGTTGTTGAATATTGAATATTAAGTTCTTAATTTGCATATCTTTCCTCATTTTAGTTAAGCTTTTAAATGTTTGAAGTTTTTGTTTCGCAGCATTCCCCAGAAGTAGACGTAGTATTAGGGATGCACCGATAAGCAAATCGGCCGATTACCGATTAATCGGTTGTGGATAATCGGCCGATTAATCGGCTCAGCCGATTAATGATGAGGATGATTGTTTTTAAAATTACCAATTTTACCATAACTGTTTTTTCTTTCTTATAAAATTCCGAGTGTAGAAATAGTAAGTAATTTATTTTCAGGAGAAGATTTTTTTTCCATTTTCACAATTTTCACAAAATAATTTCGATATTTTATCAAATTTCTTGAAACCAATTTTCATATTATTGTCAATAACATTACATTAACACATTGTTAATTATGTTAATTGGACATAAAAATTCAGAAAAAGGGGAAGGAAGTCTGTACTCCAATTTAAGAGTACTTTTATTTTAATTTTTTTAGTAATAAGTGGCAATTTAATTCAAGACTTTTATTCTTTGTGAAAATTAGAGGTTATCTAAAACGCGGTACTAAGGAGGAAACTGTCTCCACATAAAAAATGTTGCAACATTGTCTATGTATATTTATTTCAAAGTAGGAGAATTAATTTATTAAAATCTTTATATCAACTGTGAGGATTATTATTACGGTTAACAAAATTATTCTTCGTAGATCGGCAAAATCGGCCCGATTTTGCCGATTATTAATAATCGGCAAAATGGCCGATTAATCGGTGCTGCCGATTAATCGGTGCATACCTACGTAGTATAATATTTAAAGTATTTAAATAGGCTAAAAGCCATGTTTTGTTTAACCTTGAAAACTTGACTGCTTGAACTTAATCAACTATTTGTTATGAGCATTCCTATGATATGCCACATTTAGCCATTCTTGATAAATGTACATAGTTTAAATAAAGTTTTTTAAATTACAGTAAACTAGTGTTAAGTGCTCTTTTGAAATCGAACAGCTTGACATCTGGAATTAAAATAACCAAATGCATGAAGAAATATTAGAAGTCCTGATCTTCTATAGAACTCACTTGGATATCACATATTTTTCAGAGGGTGGGGTGGGGCAGAGCCTGCAAGATTGAGAGCGAGAGCCCCCTCTTTAAGGGAAGGCAGCCTCAGGGACTTCAATTTCGAAAAATTCCCGAGGGTAAGTCTCAAACGCCTCATGTGTTGCCCGCATTACACTTATGACCCCCTTCTGATTTGTGTGCACACAGTTTAATCACGACCAAAGTAAGAAGCTGGATCCATATTTTTGACAGGTAATGCTTAGGTAACATGTGCAGTCAAACCTGCCAATCTCGAATTTCACGGGATAGAAGAAAAAATCGAGACACGGAGGTTTCGAGATAGAGAGGTTGTGATAAAATTTACAAAAATAAGCAACTGGAACAAAGTCAAATACTTAATAGATTGTTTTCACTGATATTGTTGAGTATTTTACTGTACGACATGTTGTCAGTCCACGTTCTACTAATTGTGATGACTATATCGGTAGCAAGTTAATGCATACCTTTAAGTACAAACATAGTCTTTAAATGATTGTGCAGAAGATGATTTTTGTCTCCAAGTTATACCATTGATAAAGGTGGATGGAGATGAAATTCAAAAATGAGAATCGCTAAAATTCGAGCTATAGAGGTTTTCGGGAAAAATCATTCGAGATAAACATGAGAAAAAAACATTAAATTTATGCTGTAAAAGCAGGGAAATTGCAAATTTTTGACATAGAGCAGTTTTCGAGGTAAGCAAATTCGAGATAAACAGGTTCGACTGTATATCACTTTAGGTTTAACAAGTAAATTCATGCTTAAATTAATTAAAATCAAGTTTGTTTCAGGACGCAACAGAATCTTTGCAGACTACACCACGTGTAGGTGGGACACGGACGTGATTTCTCAGTGATTGATAGTAGACAACTTATTGTTCTCTTCCCCATTTAGATAAGATAACCTTGAAAAACAAAAATACTGAATGCAACCAGTCGGAAGATATCTACGGAATCGGTGTGGACTATATTTGGTGCACGAATTTCAACCGGTATCTACTAAAATTCTCCGGGTTTGTCAACAGAAGTTGCATGTAGCTCTGCGACTTAATGATATAGCTTATCTAACTCTTTTATGAACTTCAAGTAGGCAGTTTATCAAGGTAATTGAGACTGAATGACGTATTGTGGAAAAGTGAAGAGTATTACGGTGTAATATCTTTTCTCTGGCGTTTTTTTTAATCAGTGACGTTCATTCAACCCTTTGAAATGTATACTTTTATCTGTTTCCATCGTTTATTTGGATATTTGCATTGGCAATGTTAATAACGGAATTTATGAAATAATAAGTCGACTTCTTCTAGTAATGGTTTTGTGGAGAACCTAGCTCCGCAGTTCAGTCTCAGGGCAATAAGTTATGTCCTTCATTGGACGTAAGGTAGAAACCTTCTGCCTAGATAAAAGAGGAGACTGTGGTCAGAATAACGACAAGATTTTTTCATTGAAAACATTGTAACATCAATATAAATTAACCCATATGCATCATAAGCCCATATAAGTGAGCATTTTGCCTGGTAACTATCACAATGAATCCATTCTGAATTTAGTAGCATTTTAACCCATTAATGCCTAACATTTTTTCTCCAAAGATATTTTGTATACTGGTTACAAACGGTGTTTAATGGACAGGAAAAATAATTAAAAAAATATTATGTAAAAAATATTTTTTTTATTAAAGGAAAGAAAACTCGTCCCTCAAAAGTTACGATAGACCCCAGAGGGTACATGCTTTTTTTCTAATTTTTTTTTCTGCTAACGATATAATATTTAAAAAGACATTTTATAAGAAGAAATGAAATCAGCAATTAACATAAACTGGGAAGCTGGGAATCACTTTGAAAACTTAGCTTTTTTTCTGGAGATTGTGAACGATGTCATTTTTGATAAAGATCACATTAAAACTGCTACAGAACACACTTTACAATGGTTATGTGCTGCAATCTGTCAATAACGAATTGGGACAATACCAAGGTACTCATTGAACACTATTATTTGGTTGAAATGTTCATTTTGGGGAAATTCAGACCCTTTTTTGGACCGCTCCTTAAAAGGGACGCTAGGCATTAATAGGTTAAAAGCTAGAATCATTTAGAATGTTGCGAAAATTTAGTGGTGGCTTTGAAAAAAAGTTGAAATGATAGTACAGATTGTACAGAATACTTGGTGCATGCAGCAGCACTCTACCTCCGATGACCTTTCAGTAATATGGGATATTTGAGTTTAAAAAAAAAACAAAACAACAACAAAAAAAAATTAAACCGGTTAAACAAAGTTTCGGTTAAAAGAGTTTCGGATAATCGAGGTTCTACTGCATTAAAAATATATATCGATGCTTGAAAAACCTCTACCATAATACACAGTAAAAATATAGGGTGTTTTTTTTTTTTTTTTTTTTTTTTTTAACATCAGCATCGATGCTGCACCAATACTACACTCATCGCATGAGAATAATTTTTCTTAAATTTCAAAAAAAAAACTAAATGCATAAATAAATAACTTCTTTCGGAATTGAAGGGCTTCGGAGATGTAACAAAACAGAAATTGCGAGTAATTGAAGTTCAAAGTTTTATTGTTGCAGCTTTTTTGTTTTCTGATTTCGTCGTTATATGGGTATGAAATTGGTCTAATGAGATCAACTTTTTTATGTCCCAAGTTTTATTTGCTTACTTGTATCCATTGCTTACCATTGTCCAGAGTGTTCATTTTTTAAAATGCAACATAGCCCCTTCATCCTCCAAGCTCTTTAATTACTGCAAAGCAATATAATAAAAATTCACCTTAAATCAATCTCAATCAACTGGTAACAATAAGAGATCCTTGATTTATTCAAGAAATAAGTTTGAACAATAAATAGAAAAAGCACCTTACTGGATTCACAATGTGTTTTAAATATCAAAACAATGAAAGTTCGCGAAAAGAAAAACGATTATATTTGTTTTTCCCTTTAAAGCGATTGTCTCCTATTGACGTGATAATAGCTTTAAAAAGCAAATAGTTACAAAACCAGGTTGCTCATCTACACTGTTGTCACTTTCTTTGCGAATTAGTATGTCATACAGCCATTTTTCACGCAGTAATTTGACATAACCTTGTAAATCAAATCGTCCAAAGAGCAAAATAATTGACGTATTAACAGCTATGCTGAGAGATAAATTGCCTCTGTAAGTTGAAAAGAGTTGTAATTAAGGTTACGAAATAGTGTGATTGATAAATTAGTATTTCTCGAAAAAACTGTCGTCAGCAACATTTTATTACTTACTCGTCTGGTAAAAGAGACTCAAATGTTTTATTTTGAAATTGAAAAACTATAGTTAAAGCTCTTTAAAAAGGACCATGAGACGCGTATGTTCTGTGGGTTCAAAATTCATTTCATAGAGCATTCAATGCAAATAATGCATAAGTCATTTTTTTTTTCTTGTTATTGAGAGATCAGGATCTTAATGTTAGCAAAAACAAAGAAAGGAATAAATACTGTTTAAAAAATACAATGTACTTGAATTTTGAAAACATTTCAAGATTAATACATCGATTAAAGTGAAGTTTTAATCCAACGTTAAACAGGCATAAGAGTGAGCTTTAGGATGAAGAATCATCCGATAAAAGTCTTTTATCGGATGATTCTTCATCCTAAAGCTCAAACTTCTTGCATTGAAAAAGGGGTTCCTTGTAGCCCCGAAGCACGTGTCTGCAGTATACCTGTACATTTGTGCTTATTTAACGTTGGATTAAAACTTCACATCAATCGCACAAAGGTATTTTTTGTATTCACATCGATTAAAGTCTATTTCCAAGATGCAAACGCAATAGCTAAATCTAAACTTAGAGATAAATCAATCCAAGTGAAACACCAGCTTTGTGAAATAAATACAAGTCGATCAGTAACAAAAACTATAACCAAGCTGAGAACCGGCCATCACAGGGCCTTGAAGATTGATGGAAAGGGTGGAACGTGGAACTGTGTACAGAAACTTGTAATTGCCCAGACCAGCTTACACTTTGTCATATCTTTGAGTGTCCAGCAATAAGCGCGAACCTGAGAGAAATAGGTGTTTTGCCCACACTTATAGAACTTCATGACGATAACATCCAACAAATCGCAAAAGCAGTTATAAGGATCCATGGAGTTATTTAGTTCGGCTAAGTCATAAACACGACAAAAAAAAAAGTATTTCTTGCATACTGTTTCTAACTTACGTTTTTTTAATGATTAATTTGACGAGAAATTGTTAGAAATGGCTTGGATAACAGCATACTTAACACATATATTAACTCTTTAATGCCTATGTGTAGGTTCCAAAAGTTGTATTAAAATATAATAATTTCACCAAATAAATAAATTAGGTCACAAGAAACTATTAAACATTGAAGTAAAACTTTAAATAATCTCCCAGAAAAGAAAATTTGGCCACAAGAAACCATTAAATGTTCCAGTAAAATTTAAAATAATTCCCCAACTTCGTGGTTAATTGCCAAGTGACCACGTTAGAGTAACCAGCCAGGACTCTCGCCGAAATTCTGAGACTGTAAAACATTTGCTTTTTCTTCTTATTGCCCCAGAACGAGAGCTTCTCTGAAACAACCGTTTTTAAGGCCTCAGTCAATTGTTGTTTTTTGAGTTATTTTGCGGTGAAATTATTTATTAATTTATCTGCATATCTTACGAAATTACATTAATCTTACTGAAACTGTTCTAAAATATTTTCTAAAGTAAATACAGCTAGCTACTGATGAGTAAGTGTTCTTAAGGCAGATCGGAAACTTCCTGCACAGTCAATCTTCTCAAAATTCTAACTAACAAACTTTCATAGTGAAGTTTTAAAAAAATTCAAATTTTAAAATGTTTCGTAAATATAAAAAATGGCTTCTTTCATTAAATAAAACATTGCAGTAATAAAATTTCGAACTCAGAATGTAATTCCTAACCTCTAACCTCTTTTCTAAAAAACATTTCACCGATTCGAACTTTTATTTCTAAGTTACAGCCATTTTTTTGAAGTGTGACCACTTTACCCCATTGACCGCTTTCCCCCACCAGACCCAATTAAAAAAATTGACTGTAATACAAGGCAACAAATAGGAAATACTTAGAAAATATTAATTGAACAAAACTAAGAGCCATTTTGCAAGTTTCAGCCTTTACTTTAGTATGCCTATTTCAGATCAGAGTTCAATTTCCTTGACTTTGCCATGTTTTCGTTGACTTCTCCAAGCAAGCATTGAACTGTTGTTGTGTTTCCAGAAAATATTATTAAAAAAGATAAAACATTCTTATATTTTGTATGAGATAAAAATCATTGACTTTACTAACCCTTTTAAGAATCAAGAAAAGGCACGATAAATTGGAGACAACAAAAATCGGTTTAAAAAAATCAAAACCGTCAGACATGATTTGTACAATGAGTAAAAATAGACAACGTTTTAAAAAGTACAAATTTGTGCATTAAAAAGATTTCACAGTACATTGTTTTCGACAGCTGTTTCACAATGATTTGTACCATTTTCGCTTAAACGACCCTTATTTAGGTCGCAATCTTTACTTTTCGAATTAAGTTATATACCCACTGCTTGATTGGCAACAGTACACCTATATTCAAACGAGAAAGCTTCCTTGAAAAACACGAAAAATTATGAGCCATCACTGCAGTGTATTTCATTAAACACATGCGATGACAGAAATTCCATGTCAAAAATTAGTCGACATTCCCATGAGCGCAATTAAAATTACAAACCAGATGATTCCTTACGCTGAAAAGGAATTTAAAACGCATGTCTTCCCAATGTTTGGTAACTGGCCACCCACGCAATACCAGTGACGTCACATTGACGCACATCCTGTTGCCCTCTCACCCAATGCCTGATAACAACGGCTAGCCTCACAGCTTCTTGGTTAATTTCAAAAATGTTTAGTAATTGATCAACATTTTCTGAATTTGTGAGTTTTGTTTGCAGATCCTTCACCTTTGTCGAAACAAAGAAACTGTTCTCAATGTTATGAACCTGCGGTTATATTTTTTAAAAATTTATTGTCTAATTTTTTTTTAAATTATTTTTATATATTTTTTACATTTGTGCTAAGGATTATTCTTTAGCGTAAGACATCTTACATTTTATTTTCTCCGGTACAAAATTAAGAAACGAACTAGATAGCTTGTTAGTCCAACTTTTTAGTACAGAAGCCTTAATAACAAACTGGCATATCTACAATATATTTTAATTTTATTTTCATTAAAACCACATAAACAGTAATTGTAACCCAGGGCCGATGAGAGGCCATGTCAGCCTAGTTGGAAACTCGGGATTTGGCCATTAACTAGGAGGTCGGATCGGAATCTGAGTTGTATGAGTTTTCTCAAGTTTTATGGGGGCAAGTGATAAGTTGTTCAGCGACCGAATTGACTAGAAGCCCACCTTGACTCTCGGCGGCCCTGTTAAAATCTTTAGTCATTCTGAATTTTGGTCCCTTTTCAGTGGCGTATACTGAAGGTTTGTGCCCTGCACAACCCCCATCTACGAGACAGAGCAGAAAATTCTTTTGAGGCTGCTATCAAATTTTAGATTTTACTGACCTTTTTTTTTAATTAAAACATTCTTATCATACCGATAACGCGCCGCGCTTGGAACACTAATAACGATTATACTCCTCTTGACATAGAAAAAATAGGGATTTTAATTGTTTTTGTAAGAAAAGCAGTCGAAAACTTTGTACAAATAATGAAGTTAAAAATGCAAGACAACGTGTCAACAAGTACAAATACAAGGTTTAAAAAGAGTTAGAAAACTCTAGCAAATAGCTATTTCGGGGCTATTATAAATGAAGCCCCATCATCAGTAGGGCGGGCCGAAATTTTTTTTTTTTTTTTTTTTTGGAAATCTGTTTTTGGGTAGTGTGGAAAAGTTGCTATATGGGCCTGTTATTACTCTCAAAAAAAATTTGCTAAATTTGTTTGAAATTTAGCCGGCGCTCATTGGCATAGAAAAATGGAAAAAAAGAGCAAAAATGTACTTTTTTTCCAAAAAAAAATTTTTTTTTCAGAAAATAAATACGTTTGAAACTATTTCTGGCAAACAGTAGAAATATCAGTCAGAGAATCAGGTGTAACCCTCAAAAAATTTATACATTTCGTAGAATATTTAGCTGCACCCTTTTAAGACTAAAAAACGGAGAAAAAAAATTTTTTTTTCTTTGTAATAATATTTTAAAAAGTAGTATAAATACTAATACAGAAATGTTACGTAATGCGTTACTTAGAATATACGTTGAAAATTCAATCAATTTTAAGCGACTTTTATTCGCAATTTTTAAATGATGCACACACTCAAAGAAAAATTGTTACACAAATGCTAAATCTTTAATCATTTTTTTTTCTATTTTTTCCCCTGTATTATGAACGTCGAGCAATTGCTTTTGTTGTTTCCAAGACCATTTTACTACTGTTTTAGACACATTCAACAAATAGAGCGCTTGAGTATTAAAAATTGTATGAAGTCCTAAACTGATAAAATAGAACGCAAATAGTCTTCCTTTTCTCAACCCGTTTCATCCTGACAAGGGGTCGTCTTTGCGTCCAGTGTCCATCTCGGGGAAAGAAAAGTATCTTTGCTATTTGTGCTTCAGTCAGAACGAAACACTGGCACTGTGTTGTCGAGAGCAGAAGCGTGTGCTAAAATTTTTGAATTTAGTTAAATTATAATCTCAGTTAGTTTTGTGAACCGAAACGACTGTCATGGAGAAACGCTCTAAGAAGAAAGTAACGAGAGCAAGCACAAGTGGTATACTATTTGGACCCGTGAAAGACTTATCTCCTTCCAATGCTATACTTCTTCCAACATATGAGGACATGATAAGATGTTATCAGAGCACTAGATTGCAAATAAAGGGAGAAGGAAGTAAAGTACCATCTTCTGCAAGTGTGGCCGCTGTAGTTGCAAAGAAAGTTATGGATATTTGGGAGCGTGCTTCCCTTCCCGTTGTTTCAGTAAAGAGAGTGATTGACACGATTTTATCTTATTATTCTAAATATAATAAGATTACAAAAAATGCTAATAGAAAGACGAACAAAATCAAGACAATCAAAGCTGGACAAAGTTAAAG